>JANHGB010026241.1:0-11767 GCA_026283785.1 Coracopsis vasa
CCCAGATCCGGAGACATACCTACAGTGTTGTATATGCCAGCAAAGTAGGAAACTTTTCCTTAAAGTTAAAGATTGTCTGACACACCAGTAACAATGCTGGCATGCAATCATACATGAAAATGAAAAAAAAAAACCCACCAATAAACCAACCAACAATCAACCCACCCCAGAATAGTATTACATATTTCAGAAAGTTGCAGTGATATTTTCTATCTATATTAATGTTGCCCTTGTTGGTAGGGCAAGAAACAAGAAGGGATTGATGCTGTGCTAACACTGCTGAGCACAAGGTAGAACATTAGTGTGTTACCAACACGGTTCCATCACAAATACAAAACAGAGTATCGTACAAGATGCTATGAAGAAAATTAACTCTCCCAGGCAAAATCAGTATAAGACTGTAGTACAATAGGTACAGTTCCACATCCAACAGTCCTAAATGATAAACTAACTAAAAAAATACTAATGCAAAACAGGGAGAAAAAGATTGGGCATCCTACTTTAGTCTTATGAAGGGGTGAAATTTTCTGCCTGATGTCATGAGCTAAACCAGCTCACCAAAAAGTACAAGAAGTACAAGAAGTAATGAGAGGGGTAGGACATCACAGAACAATAGGAACCAGAAAAGGAACTCTCTCTGATTTAGTTTTGAGGGGAACCAAAGCAGCTTTTACAAGTAGCAGGCAGAAATGCAAGCCTCATAGACAGTATTCAGCACCCTCTGGCTAAGGTAATGGTTTCACATCCCTACACAACTCCCCTTTTGGAACCCCCCTTTCCTGTGTCTTCCTCCATGATTTAGTCTGCAGAATCTTGTAATGAATCCTGCACCAGCTCTGGTAGTCAATCATCGGGACACTTTGTGAGGCAATTTAGGTAACTAAAATGGCAGACTACCCTCTATCATCCCCCCAACCCCTACAAAAACAAACAAACAAACAAAAAAATTTTTTGTGCCTTTTTGGTGAGCTGAATCAGCCAAAGGTAAGGCAAGACACCTAAACGCACTTTGAAGGGAAGCAGGGGTAGGAATGGGAAGACTTATCACGTAAGACACTCAAGTCAAGGTAAATAGTTGAGAAATACAGCTATCAACAGGTTTTTCCCTTTTATTTATTTATTTATTTATTTGAGTTTTCCTTTAATTTGAGACTATAGAAAATTATCCTGTTTTCCAGGAAAAATGGTAAGGCTGCAAATTAACATCTCTTTCCCTTTTATAGTGAAATCATGTCACTTGGCACTGTCAGCCCTCCCTCTAACACATAGCGACCAGTCTAAGCCACACTTAGACCACTGTAGGATTAGATTCTCCAGCCTTCCTGTTTCCTAGAGAAAAAAAATGAAGGGTATAGATGTTGATGTTCTAGCTAGGAAAGCAGCTATTCAGTATTCCATATATTTATGCATTTTTATATTGACAGGATATATTTATAAATAAACTCATGCAGTATACTCAAATAACACTGTACCACGACTCCTGCATGCAATCCTTTTAAAACCCAGCCTTTTGTTGTTTCAAAATTTACATCAACCTCTTGTAGCTAAATGGTCATCAAAGCACCAGTCCCATACTTAAGGCAATGCAAATTAGCTTACCCAATGTTCTATCAGTTAAGGTAAACAAACTAAAAAGAACATTTCGGATAACAAATCTCGTAATAACATTTTGACAGATTAGAACACAGCACAGGAAAAGCAGGAAAATAAGGATGCAAACTTTTTTCATTTCATATAGAAAAACATTTAACTAGCTTTGGTCTAGAGGTCATTCAATAACAACTGGACTGAATATAAGCTGACATAGAAATGCATCTGAAAGGGAATCTTATATAGCTGTAACTTTTGTTTAAAAAAAATAAAAACAACTTTTCACTTAATCCTTAAGTAGTGAAAAATACTTTCATTGCAAGCATACTATTTATTATTGAAGGCTAGCATTAAAAAAATACTCCAATACTTTCATGGCTGGCCAATACTGTTAGTTTAAAAAATGAAATAGGACTGACCTGGACAGAAATTCTGCTGTGCCTGAGCAGTCAATTTTTCTTGTACGGTGCGCTTTTCAAAATGCCCTGCAGTTGCATTCTGATGTAGGCCTCGTTGTCTGGTGGCAAATCCCGATTCTCCAGGTTCAGAAAACTTCAGATAAAACTGTGGCTCCAAATCACCAAGAGAGAGGTTTATAGCCCCATGTCTCCCATGGCCATAGTCAGGGAACATAGATTCGTCCTCGGTGTTCTGTGTTGGTAATGGGAGAATCCGATGATGCAGCTGTGGGCTAGGCAGTCTCGAAGATAACGGAGAAGGAATAGGTGACATTTGTTTGTGTGTATTAGATAGCGGATATGAATTACTAAAAACATTACTCACTGATACTAACGAGGGTGAATGCAGCTTTTTCTCTTCCAGTTTAAGGTTATTACTTGTCTGAGAAAGATCATAACTTTCATCTACAGGCAGGTTCAAAAATAAATGCTTGTTGCTTGCCCGGGATACCGTGGTTCTTTTCTCATATATTGAGCCTGGCAGGTTTCTGTCTACTCTTGTAATTTGTTGCAGTCTCTTCCATTCTGCAGCTTCATCTAAACTGTTGCTCCGAATAACTTTCAGAAGAGCTTTATTGACTGCTCCCATAAGGTTGCATGACTCATCAGTAATGTGCACTCTCTCTGCTTTGTACTGCAAACCAGAGCCGCCTTGCTCCTTTTCCTGCAGCACAGCATTTTTAGAGTCTCCAGCAGCTTCACCTACGGAGTATACATGAGTTCTTGATATAAACTCTTTATTTACTGTTGTGAGAACAGGAGGAATGCTTTCTTTATCTCTGTGAAAATCAGGTAAAGACTCTGAAGGGGGTTTGTTAACTTTTTTAATACAAGCTTCTGAATCCTGTACTTCAGCAACAACTGTGATTCCTGGTTTCTCCCTGCATATTGGCTCAGTATACTTGCTACTTTTCAAGCTTTTAGCAGCTGCGGATTTACTTAATGTCTCAAGTTTGTTAGATAGACTGTCCTGAGATGACTTTACCAAAGAGATACTCTGTTGCACTTTCATAACTTCAGGGATGCATTCTCCATTGTCTACTACTTCAACTGTGACTGTGTCATTGTTGTCTTTTGAGCTAGAACTTGGTAAGTCAGCATCCAGTTTCACAGCTTTGTTGCTCTCAAGAGAGCACCCCTCTTTTATCCACCTTTCTGGTTGTACACTATTGTCTACTGGTAAATCATCCTTACCTTTTACTGCTACCCAACTGGAGGCAGAAAAGGAACTGGAAAAACTCTTGGTAGGAAATGTTGTGGGGAGCATTCTCTTATTTTCCAGTTGCTTGTTTTTTGCATTCAGTAAAGAAAGATGTTGTTCATGTATCTTTTTCCCCCCTTTCCAGTGCCTGAACTCCTCAAAGCTCTCTTTCCTTCTATATTTCCTCAATTTTTTGTGATTCAAATTGTCTCTATTTGTGGAATCCAGAAAGAATTTCTGATGTGTGAAACTGAAGTAATTATCACCTTTAAGTTTTGGGACTCCAGAAATATCCTGTCGCTTTCTCTCCTGATGTCCTATGTTAAGGTCCAGAATATCATGTGATCTCAAAAGACTGGATAACAGTGTTTCCTTTTCAGCACTTAGTTTGTACAGTTCAATAAGAATGTCTTTTGTGGTACTTTGCTTGAAAATAGTATCTCCGAAATCTTCATATGTCTTTTCTCTCAGCTCCATCTGTAACCTCTCCCTTACTTGATAGCAGCTACAGAAACGTTTACTGGTTCTATCCAATGTTAAACAGCGCCTGTAAGTAAATCCTCTGACTTTGCCTTCTGGAAGATAGAAGCTGATGTAACAAAGCTCCATAATGGGTTTGTGCAATTGAAGGACAGTATGCGTGCCTTCCATTATGCTTGCCAAATTAGTCATTTGTTTAAATTATGTGCTAAGTATTTCAAAGCTTGCATGACATAGCATGTGAGGCAGGGAATGGACGGAAGGCATCTGACTAATCTTCAACAATAATATTGTCTGCTGAAAAAAATAAAGAGAAACCTGTCAAACTTGATTATGGCAAATTTAATATGACAAATAACAAGCCTGCAGAAGCACAATCTTCTCTCAGTGTTTTCTGATACAAATCTCTTACCTTGAAAAGTCTGACCCAAAAAGGATGACATTGCTAACACTCATAGTTGGAGTCATAATCCATCTCTCATACATCATTTTTCTGTCTCCAAGATTTTCAGTTCAGAGAACTGTTCCATAAGGCCACGAAGTGTTCACTAAACCACACATTCGAAACAAAATTTACTTTTAAATACTATATCCTATTGCCCTCTCTCTGTTAAAAGTTAACTTGCTGTTGAACATTAAGTAAAAAAGAACCATTCAAGCACGTATGTTGCCTTTTTTCTCAGTCAGCACAACCAGCAACACCATCAAAATGTAATTAGCTCTCACTGCTCTATTTACCAAGAAAACATTAAAAAAAAATAAAAGGCTGAACATTTTCTTTTAGTACTAATCTGTGAAACTGCCATGACATCAAAAAAACCTGCAAGAATTAAAAAATAATTTTAAAAAAGATCAGGTTCTGTTTACTTGGCTAGCATATAAGTACTGTACGAATTTATTTTGATTCAATTAAATAGTGTAATTGTACTACAGGCAAGTTTACTGAGCTCTGTAATTTCTTTTTCTTTGCATCACATTGTATTTTCTTGCTACAGATTAGATCTATTTACATTCATTTGATACATCATGATAGAAGATGGTTTACTAATTTTGATCACTAAATTGGCTTTTTATCCAGAAAGAACTCTACTACCACAAGTGAAGAAGTCTGCAGTCACCAGGAAACGCCTAAACATCAGGGAAAGACAGAAAGCTCAGCAGCAAATCCAGCAGCATGCAAAGCTGGAAAGCGCTAACTCCAGGGCTTCTCTTTGTTGAAAAATGCAGGAATTTCAGTTTTCAGTTTCAAAACATAAATACAGGGTAACTTTCTGTCATTTCAAAATAGTAAAACTCAGCCTCAGGCAACAATAGTTAAAAGGAAGGTGTCACGTTACCATGTCACATATTTCAGTTTTATATATTTTTTACATATATTGCCATTGTATCAGTTTTAATTATGCAGGGAGTTAGATCTGATAAATTGTTGGCATAATTTCATAAGTAATTAGCAAATCCTAACTCCAAGAAGGAAGCAACATTTACACAAAACCTGTCCTCCCAGCTAGTCATTTATTACAGTGATTTTGATCTAAATTTTGTTAAAGCATTGCATTTGTTTATAATGTTAAGTAATTTCAGACTTTCCTTTTACTTTGAGTAGTATCACTTTTCATGCAAGCAAACCTCTTAATTTGCACACATAATCCTTGAAGTCAGAGGAGTGATCCTAAGGAGAGAGACTAATGGCAAGAACCATTAGGATCGGATAAGCTTCTTAATTCTGTTCACCAGCAGTCAATAGCTACGTGGCACGATTCAGAATCCCATCCAGGTATTGGAATGTGTAGGAAAGATGCAAAACCTTTAGTCAGTGAAGACTGGCTTGTTGTTTCATAGGCCTACAATAGTTTCTGAGAAAATTATGCCATACTGTTTCTTCTTGTATTCTTCTTTTAACTCATTGCCTGAGTTTGGAGTTCAAAATATGGAAAAGTTTGAGTACTGCCTAAAAAAGCAGCCTCACTTTAGTCTTCCCTGTCTCCAGCTGTGCATGCCTGCTGCTTTTCTAGTGTAGAACTGAGTGATCATGCAGCCACAGCGTGTCACTGGCAGATGTAACTAAGCAGTTCTGCATACAGAAATAATAACTATCAAAGATAGATTTTTTTCATCACAGGAGCAGTCTTGAGCTTACTCACTCTTCACCCAAGCAGTAGAGAATACCCTTTACAGTAGCAGTTTGTCAGTACATCACCTTAGCCAAAGCACCAAACTGCCTCTCAAGTAACCTGCTGTGGTGAGCTCCATCAAACATGAGCTAGTTAACATGTGGGCATTTCCATAAATGAATACTCAGCAGTGCCAGCTAATGCATGCTGAGTCAGTTTTTAATTTTAGGAGAAGTTTACTGAGGAGCAGAATTTCAAGAGAGTTACTATGCAAGGAAATGGATGGCACAGTCCATGTTTTGGTCCACTGGCAACATACAGCTGTTAAACCAGGAAGAAGAATAGGCAACTGGGAAAAACCTAGCTAAATCAAGGATGAGGGTGGATATCCCAAGGAGACCAAATCTATGCTTAGTATTGACTTAAGGAAGATGATGCATCACATTGGAAGTATTTGTCAATGCATTGATTTAGAAAATAATAAAAGGAAAGGAGCAGTAAGAAAAAAGGGAACTGGTTGTGGTTTTATTTAAATAAATGGAGTAAGGTTGTATTACGCATATTTCACAGTCTTATCTAAGAAAAAACTTAGTTAAATTAGTCTGTATTATTTTATGTGTTCCTTTGTTTCACCTCAAATAACATTGTATTTTCTCACTGAAATATGATTGACTAGAAGGAAATAGCCTCATGGAAAATATAGACCCAGTAGCTATAGACCCAGACATTCTGATCAAATTTAATATCCTCAAATGACTCTGTGGTATCATCAGATGAAACTCAGCTCAATTCTGAAGAGTACTTTTTTTTTTTTTTTTTGGACAAAAGAATACACGTGCAAAGGAGAGAACCAGCTCGCCCTCACCTCCGCCACACAAATTTGCTAGGCTATGTCCTCCCAAAACACAAGCAGTTTCCCTAATCTGATCTGAGCTTTAAGTCATTACATTACTGAAATGAGACCTATGGCTCTCCCTTATACAATATTGCAACTACAAGCAATTTTTCAGTTACAAGCAAATAAATCTATTGAAGAATTATTTTCTTTTAATCTTACAAACTTTGACAACATTCTGCCAGGCCAGCTTAGACCTGTTTTACAGGTCACATCCCATTACGCCTCTTCTTGGTTACACCAAAGTAAACATTGGGTTTGATGCACACTCAATGACACACTAAAATGTACAATCACCTTGAAGAGAACATAATACCCCCCTTATAATGAAAAAAATTACACATACTTTAAAATTAAATCATATTAAAAGTGAGTTTTAGAGAAAACCAGTAATAATAAAAATAGCAGTAACAGAAAGAACATTTTGTTACTATTAGGCCAGTAAAATATTCTTTATCAAATTTTTCATTGATTTAAAAGATAATGTGATACCATGTACTGCTGCATTGTTTAGTGGTATTTTGAAGCTTATTTCTATTAATAGATACAGTCTTTATTAAGAAAATGTTTTTCTCTCCAGTGCCTTCAGCATTTTTTCAGCCTTTTAATAATCTGCCATACGGAAACAAAGTGAAGTCTTTGCTTTATGAGCAGCAGCATTATATGAAACTATCAGGAGAGTTATGTTAAGGAAAAGAAACTGGTTAAGGACTTGCAAACCTAATTTTCACTACTTTTCTGTTCACCTTGCCATCTGTTAATAATCCTTCTATTTGTAAAACTTATTACAGGGAGTGAATTTTTGTAAATTAGAGGATTTTGTTTTGTTTTTTTTTTTAGCTCAAAACCAACAAAAAATGGCCCAGATTTAGTGCTTCTCAAAGTCTAGGGACAACACATCCATCCATTTTGCTGTTCAAAATGTGCTCTTAGGAAGCCAGTTTCTTCTCTCTATTAGGACATACCATTCGTTGCTCAGCATGACAGATGGTCTTCCTCCTTTCCCTGATCTTTAAGTAAGCAAGAATTAGAACTCAGTACTTTCCCAGCTCTCCCCAATATCTGATTGCTATTAGGTGGCAATCTGTTCATTAGTATGCTATAGCTAACTTTCTGTGCTGTGTTATGTAGCCAATTTACATACCAAAACTGTAAAAGCATTGTAAAGGTAGTAAAAACATGGAGAGAAGGATCCATGTTACAAGCTAGAAAAAACTGAAATGAAACTGCAATGATATTTGTTTACTGAGCACAACTTGTTGATAGAGACAAACTGCATCATTTCCTTCTCCTGCTTAAACTCTCTTGTGGCATGCAAAGTTAATTGGTTTTAAGTTTCTGAATGGACTAAATAATATGATGACATCTCACTAGAAACAAATACATTCTCAGAAGCCAAACTGCCCTGTACTTGTTCCTGGTCCTTTACAGAACACTGTCTCATTTGTAATAGTTCTAAATAAGCATATTACCTTTTTAGTGCAGAGGAGATGGAAAAAAAGCAATGATGATACTTTGGGGTTTAGAACTAATGTTCACCATTTATTCTTAAAATTTATATTACATTTGATTAGTCAGGTTGGGAAACAAACATAAAATACATGTATTACTCCCATCACACCATCTCCAAATTTATTTAAAAAAAACATACACTGCAAAACTAGAACAATATGGAAATTACTGACTTCACTAATAGTTTAGTTTCTGAAGTGTTAACAATATTTTTAAAACAGTGACCTTCTTCACTATAAAAATCACAACTCCTAATATTTTCAGTTGTACTCTTAGCAAGGAAGTCCCTTTATTCAGATTCTTGTTCCTATGATTTGAGCCAGGTGAGCTCCACTACAATTTATCTAAGTTAAATGCCAGGCATAAATGACATTTTTCCTTATTACAACCATGTAGTTCTAGTTCCAACAAGTTCCACCGATCTGCACTAACTTGCTAGTGACCCCTTTCTAAAAGCCACATGGTAAGGAGAAGCTATGTAAGCCTTTCAACCAAGGAACAGGGACTTACAAAAAAATTGCTATTGCAAAAGCAGAAAAATTTAAAAAGGATGCCTTAAAGGGTAATAAATATCACAGAATCATTTAGGTTGGAAAAGACCTTTAAGATTATTGAGTCCAACCGTAAACCTGACACTGCCAAATCCACCACTAAACCATGATAAGGGTATCTTTAGAAAGCTATTTTTCAAAGACTTCAGAATTAGATGTATATAATGTCAATGATATTCTTGAAACTGATCTTTCCTATTCAGTGGATTTCTTAGTATTGGTTGCTTATAAAACAGCTTAACTTACCATAGAATTCCTTTAACAAAAATTCTTGTATGCCCTTGTGTTAGTAGCTTCCATTTTACAATAGATACATGATCCTGTAAAAGAAAAAAAGGTTTCCAGTATTACACTTCCTGTAAAAATATTTCGCCTGATATTGTGTTGCAATTTCTACTTAAAACCAAGTATCTGCTATAAACTTAAAAATAATAAAAGATACTCCTTAAAATCCATATTTCAGTGCTGACTCCTTTCTTACATGATTTTGAATTTTTAAGACAGAATGACAGAAAGTACAAACTCAAAAGACATGACAGAAAAATGAGAATGAAGGAGATGCTAAAATGGGTAGCAGAGTGAGGAGAAGAAAACACCCCGTCGATCTTCAAATGACACAAGTTAGTCAAAGATTTATGCAGATACAGATACCTGCTTGAAACCTCTCTTCTCAAACACAAAACTTTGAACAGTCAAAATATTGCCTCTGTTTTCTATGCCTAGTGACAAAACAGTATTCCATCTAAACAGTGGATATTATCCTCTAAGTGTTCCTCTAGTGTGTCCATCTTTCTGCAAATTGAAAACATTCCAGATCTCCAAAACAGAAACTACTAATAAAAAGTATATCTGTTACCATACCAATCTTTTTACTTACTTCCAGCAAAATATTGTGCCAAATAATTCTCCACCTTTCTTCCAACAGCCACAAAAATGAGCCAATATAGCTTTAAGAGACTAACACTTCTGTAGCAACGCGTGTTAGCTTAGACAGGACCAACATGAAGAACTTCCTTGTCCTAGATCAGCTTTGACTGTATGCAGGAAGAAGAGGTTATAATGTTTTGTAAGGAACTTTTGCATTACTTCCAATTAAAAGGATGCAAATATAAGGCTTCTTTTCAGAAATTATATTAGGCAAAATCTTTTGATTCACAAAGCATTGGCAAGCTACAGCTAATCAGATGAACTAATGGTGCTCTTGTAACCCTAATAGAAACTCTGGGTTACCTGGCACTCCTGATGCATTAGAGACAATACATCTTCCAAGGTACACTTAAATGGCCACTAGCACGGTACAGATGGACCAGGTAGTTTATACAGTGTTTGAAACAACAAAATTTAATCCATAAAGAGGCAAACCATCCTTTTAATCATCCACTAATCAAATGACGTTCATGGTTTCTTATTGATTTCCAAAGTACAATATCAATATATGATCAGACAAGGACATTTATGCTGTGCTACTACAAAGTCTCATTTTCATTCCACTTCCTCATAAAAGTGGGGTATGTGAAGAACCACAAGCAAATGCTTCTGGTTTCTCACAAAGCTGTCTAAGGCCACAAGACAGCCTTGGTAAATCACTTGGTAGCAGCAAATCTACACAACAGGAATCAAATGAATGGTTATAGGGTAACAATCTAACAGAACTCTTTCTGTATGAGAACCACCATTACATGGATGAGAATAGATGGAACACATATAAAAGGGAAGTATAATCTCCAGATAATAAGCATTTTTAGATTTGCCATTAAATTTTGTCAGCTAATTCATCTTAAAGTTCACAGAATGTTTTGTCCTCCAATTAGACTAAGTATCTCACTGAAATCTCTTGTAATAACAAGCAATAAATTTTAACAAAAGAAGAAACTATCACAAGATTACAGAGAGCCATTATCTTGAAATGTTTGACAATTACAGGTTTTACAATATCTATATTTTATCTAGAAGGTGATGTATATTTTAAGAATGATGCTGGAATGAAGATCACAGAACAGAAATCTCTCTTAAAACATTATTTTCTGCTGATGATTACAGTTGAAACAGAACATTACGATTTCACAGAAATATTAAAATTTTCAAAGACTTGAACTGAATTTTGCTTGTTAGTGCATTATTACAGAAGAGAGCACATGAACAGGAAGAGAAAAAGAGAAGCATGGAGCATATCTAGAAACCTGATGTGAAATATTTAAAATATGATAGGATTATTCCCCTAATTCCTCAAACCCATTTTCTGACATAGGTAAATACAAAATTTAAAAAAGAAAAGCTCTGCAGGCTGTTCCTACATTCTAATTGTTCCAAATATTCACAACTTAAAAGTACTGCAGAATTTCACTGAATTACATTTTTGCCATTGGCTT
This sequence comes from Coracopsis vasa, assembly GCA_026283785.1. Lineage (NCBI taxonomy): Eukaryota > Metazoa > Chordata > Aves > Psittaciformes > Psittacidae > Coracopsis > Coracopsis vasa. Next base: position 11,168 of record JANHGB010026241.1, read on the forward strand.
TTTCAACAGTAGAAAAAAGTTATACAGACAGAAAATAATTAAATAAATAGATAGTAATCCTGGATGACAGTGATGTCTTTTACAGCTAAAAGAGCATGGGGAAGAAAGAACAGAACATGTAAGATTTGAAAAGTCTATTTTTAAAAATCCAGATAAGAGTTTTATTATTATACTGCAGGTTGAGCAAGAAATCTAATGCATTATTTCTTTAATAAATAACTTACAAAAAAAAAAAATCATTTCCTGCCAGGTCTAGTTTTGAACTTGGAGTATAAAGAAGGAAATAACTGCATTTGGAGCTACTGGTGATTAAAGAAAGACAAATAATTCTTCTTTTAAGGACCTTAGTTAGGGTATGAGCTGATTCTTGGAGATTAAAACATGACTAAGCAAACTGAGAAGGAAATCCACTGGAAGCACTGGCAGATGCTAATGGAAGCTCTGTTAGAAAGTAATATATTTTTCTTCTATTCAGAGTACTTTCTGAATATAACCTGTGTCCTGGGTTCAGCAGTAGCAGTCATTTTTCTCCTTCTTAGTAGCTGGTGCAGTGCTGTGTTTTCAACTTTCAGCCTGGGAATAGCGCTGATAACACCGATG
>JANHGB010026243.1:7558-27052 GCA_026283785.1 Coracopsis vasa
CTTCGACCTGCTGGTCATGCTCCTTTTGATGCAGCCCAGGATACAGTTGGCTTTCTGGGCTGTGAGTGCACACTGCCAGCACATGTTAAGTTTCTCATGGTCTCTGGATGGTCTCTACAGATCAAAATATCAACAGAGAACTGTGGTAAAATTCTTTAGCTGTCAAAGACTACATTATACATGGGCTGTGAATGAATGGATTTTGGTTCTAATTTCAGAAACTCTTTCCCTTCACAGAAAATGAAACTTACTCCAAAAAGGAGAAATAGTGAGGATTCACTTTCTTTCTAAAATTATCTGACAGCTTCACTGTTTAATGACATACAGCCTGTTGTTCCTCAGAAAATCTGTGAAAGCCACAGCTGCTGTGTCACCTGAATTTTACTAATGCACTACTCACATTATTAATAAAACCATATGGATGGACCAGGCTTCATCAGAAACAACATCAGCATACACAAAACCTTGTATCCTGCCCACTTCTGATACATTGCTGATGACTGTGACTAAGACGACACAAGTACATATTAGCTATGCCTGTGCAGTTGAGTCAAGGCTGTATATGCTAATATGACATTTTCTTAACTTTTGACTTCCTAGCTCTTTATCCATAATATTTTTGTAACAGATTTTGAAAAGGAACTTATTTATCCATAAAAAAATATGTCATTTCAGGGTCTTAATTATGATTTCTTACTCTTGAGGCTCTACAGTATTAAGAAGGCTTAGTTGCAAGTGTTGAGGTCCACAGATGAAGTAATATGAAGAAATATCCCTAAAATGAATTTTCTTGCACATAGAAATGGTTGTATTGTTTATTTTATAAAGCTGTATTTATAAGTGCCTCTATGAATCTCTCTCATAGAGATTCAACACAAAGCTCTATTCAAATGCTAGAGCCATGCACTACCTACTTTTGTTGTGAGTGTATTTCACCTATAGTTTGACCAAAGGCTTTAAGGAAATACAGAACAAATGTGGTCCCTCTCAACATTCCATGTCTTTCCACTGTTATAGACAGCTACTTGTAGGTAGATTTCTTATTGTGGTATGAGATCACCTTTCATGTCAAACCAAAATGCTGTTTATTGGTTCACATTAAGGAAAGAAGAATATATCTCTACGTATGTGGAAAATACCTGCTTTGAGTTGTAAAATTCAGACATCTTTTGCTCTAAACTTGGGTCAAATCAATTATCTTGTCAGATTATTCAAAATGCAGACTGAAGAAAAATTAATAGCAGCTTATCTCAATGAAGAAGAGGAGATCCTCCTTCATGACACTCATTTCTATTTCTGCTCATTGCTTTCTGCCTCTGTTCTAAACCATGCGTTTGTCCCTGTGCTGGACCAATTCTGCAGCACTTCCTGTGCCAGGCCTGCCGGGCAGGGACACATCAAGGTGACCCTTTCTAGACAGGACTGATGGGCAGCCGGGAGCTGCTGTTTTCCCACAAGACTTGGTCAAGCTTCCTCACAAGCCATTTAATAACAGTGAAAGCAGATGACAAGAGCTTTTTGCCTCTGGCTTTTCTTGGCCTAGGGCAGCCCTTGAATTTACAAGAGCACCAGCTGCTAGAAAGTCTTAAAGAGAAGCAGAGCTGAAGAAAGAAGCTCCCCAGAAGGTGAATGCAGCCTTGGGCACAGCTGGGGAACAGACAGACATGTTGCTGAGCATACGTCTTGGTCACATATTTGAAACACCAGGATTTCAGTTTCCTTTGAAGGAAATCTGGACCCAGAGGGAAGGTCTCCAACTGAGTTACCAGCCCCTTCTCCCTGCACCAAAATAATAAACAAACCAATGCTTTCCCTGCCAAGGGCAAGGGAAAAAGGAAAACAAAAGAGAAACACTGAGAGGATGAGGTTTTCCCTATTTATTAAAGAGTGGCAGTGCAGGCCTGCCCTCACACCCTACTAAAGACAAAGTGCAGATACCCCTGGCTGGCAGAAGTTACTATAAGAATGGCCATATTCAATGTTCATCTTCACTTTGTAGCACATCTTTACTTTCATGTAGAGGAAAATCTTGTGCCTAACACAGCTCCAAGTATGATGAAAGAATTGTGTTGGCTCACAGGATGTCTGCTGAGGCAGTGTGCAATCTGTGTGCCTCTTTTAATATTCTTGACACTAGAGGAGAATGGAATGAAGGAAATTACATCTGAAATAGCAAATGTAGGGGTTTTGAGTCACCACCCAGAAGCATCTTTTTATAGATGAAAACTGCAATCGTTTTGACAAGCAAAGTGTAGTTGGGTGTTTTTTGTATAATTCGACTTATCTGGGTTTGCTTTTTATAGATCTCTTTCCTACCCACAATGGCAATTTCCTGTTTACTGTCTTTTCCAAGTAAAACATCATTTGTTTCCATTCGTAATTAAGACATTAAAAATTACAGCAGTGTTCAGTCATAAAAGTTGCATAGTATAGGCTTTAATAGTAGAGTTGTTTGATTCTTACAGACAATGTGGGGGGGAGAGAGAGAGGAAGCAAAAACATTTTTTCCTTGCATCACAGCAAATGTGCTCTCCTAAAATAAATACGAATTTCTAAATTCTGACTTTTGTAGTGGAGGTCACTTCCATTCACAATGCAATAGGATTTGTTACATGGGACTCATTATTGCTAAACAGTTCAATGTGTTCTGCAAGTATTTCTGTGAAATATGACACACAGTTTGTTTTTGTGAACATTAGCACAAATAAAACTTGATAGAATTATATGTTTGCAATGAGAAAGTAAACAAGCCCAAAACATAGGTAGGATCAAACCATATTCACTTTAAAACTGAGTTGCTTTTTGAAGAAAAAGCTTTGCATAACATTAGAGTTCCAATATGAAATATCATTTCTACCATAAAAATATGCCTTCCAAATTGGGCAATAATTAACAAATTCAGCTGTAGAGTATTTGCAATATTTTCAATGCTCTTTTGTAAATCAGCATTCATTCACAGAGACTAAGGTACAAGAGAATGCGATCAGACTGTACAATGCACTGCTTTGATAAGCTCAGTATATCATGTCTAACAATACTGGTTATGTAAGTGCAATATTTGTATCATCATTTGTAAAAATATTTGATTCACTAATTGTGCAAATATAATAACTTTGTTTTTGAAAAGCTACAGTGTGTGAAAGATCTTCCAATCTTAGTCCAATTTGGTTGTGCCTTGCTTCAGTTTTAAGACATGGTTCTTGTTAAACTCCTACATTATTAGGTTTTCAAATTCTCAGATGAATTAGAACATCCTTAGCAGCTTCCCCAGGAAAGGGAAAAATCGCCCCTTAGATGCTCCTGTTTACTTATATTAACTGAGCAGTCTCACTTTTTAAGGCATTTTCTCCAGATCTAGAATAAATTTTGTGGCTCTTATCTGATCCTCCTCCTATTTTCTACTGTTCCCAGTCATGACATCCCTTTTCTCACATCACCTGTTCCTGCTGCATCATCCTGGGAGTGCATGGATAGTTGCGTGGCCCTTATGACCCACAGGTCCTTATCAAGGCCTCCACCACTTTCTTAAATGTAGTCCTATATTTGGCAGGCAGTTGTACAGCTGTACCCATATATTAAAGTGCACATTTTTATTACCTCAGTTTCTGAGAATGACTGTGTCTTTGTTTACAGTTCCCACCAGACTGTGTCATGCACAAGTTCTATGATGGGTCATTTCCACTTACCTCCAGATCAATGATTAAAATGTGGCTTTGTACCAATGTCTATGAAAATCTAATGAAATCACTCCCATCCTGGATAATTTCTCATTGGCGACAGCTTTTTGACATCTGTTCAGTACATTAGAATGTCATAAGTTACAAAGTCAAACCCCTTGCAATAAAACATAGTGCATTGTTTCTGCCCAATTATATTCATCAACCAAATATGTCATTACGTCTGAGATTTAAATCAAGTTTGTTGACAAGATCTTCTCTATATAAAGTCATCCTGTCTGAAATAGATTATTTTCTTGCCCTTTAACATTTTATTCATTTAATTTCATTGGCACTTTCTTGGTTTTGTCAGGGCTAGGTCCCTGACTAATCAGCATATTTACCTGGGACATCCTACTTGACATTTTTTATAGGGAGAAGATATTATATACTGCAACAACAGCTACCACTTCATCATTGTTGTTATTTCATTTTGCCAGGACCTCCTCTCTTCCAAGATTTATTAGAAAGAGCATCAGCAGACTTTAGATCTCCTTATCTGTCTCTTTCGGGACTTCTGAATACCCGTTATTGAATGTACTTACTTAGAAATATTTATGCTAAGTACACATTTCTGCAGTCCTTCCAAGTTAGTAAAAGGCTGGAAAGCCTGCATGTGAAATAAAATGCATTATGCTACTTTTTTTCCAAATAAAGAGCTAAAATATTTATAGTGCACTACTGATGATTTTGCTGACTAGATCTAAAGATGAGACTACCAAACTTAGGCTTTCTATAACAATGAATATATTAATTTTTGTTATTCTTATATTCTTATTTATATTTGAAAACATATTTGTTCTGCAAATTTAGCAACCATATTTTATAAAAATACTCCTTTTTTATTGGACTCAAGTGAATACATAATACATTTTGTACCATTTAATGTTTATGTAAGCAGCAGTGCTTGCAAAACCTTACAGAATAAAGTGCCTTAGAAGGCAAGAACAAGCCTGGTGGTTTTGGCCTGTGCATTTCATTACTATGGTCACTCTATGACCATCTGCTGTCATTTTCAAAGTATTCACAAACCAGCTTCCTCACTAAAATCTCTTACAATTCCCTTTAAATGGTTTTCTTCCATGTCTTCATAATTTATCCTTGTAACTTCAATTAAGAACTTCAGCTCTATACCTGTTATTGTCAGGACAACAGGCTGAGAAATATACTTAATACCTTATTCCCAATTAATGAAAGTATGTGGAATTTTCTTAAAACTGCTGAGCACAGAGAAAAAAATATTTATAAAGAAATTTAACTGTATCTTTGCTGGAGATGGTCAGCGGTTGAGACAGGACTGCAACTTCCCACCAAAATCCCCATTTTTCAAGCCTCTCCTTGAACAGACCACAAAGAACTACCAGATAATGCAACAGTAGCCTCTGAAGCTATTTGAACTGAGCCTGCACAAAGAACAGGGATCAGTAAAAAGCAGTCTCCATAGACAGAGGGGTGGACTGGATGGCATTTCCCAACTGCCATTTCAGAGGCTCTGCAATGTATAAAACAATCATGCAAAAATGATCAGTCAGTGAGTGTGAGACTGTGCTTACATATACCTAATAGGACTCATCTTACCAAGAAATGAGAAATTTTCTTGATTTGGAAGTGCAGTTTATGTGCAAGGCTTATAGTCATAATTACCCATGATCACAAACCATGTACCTCAGAATCAATGCAGTTTCAGAACAATTTTGCTTACATTTTTGCTGCTTGAGGTATCATGTACTGCGAGGGTAGTCCACGACAGTGTATTTCAATTAAGTGTCAAAACTGATAGTCATCTGGGATGGGACAGCACACTATAAAATTATCTGTAATTATTAAAAGTGCTTGCCATGACCTTACCACAGTCCCATGCATGAGGGAAGATACTGAGAATGGGGCTGTGTCACTGTATTTCATTAACCTATCCCACATCTTAATCCAGACTGAACTAAACCCTGTGGTTGATTGCTTTCTACAATCTATGCTAATTTGTGTAGCTAGCAATTCATGCGGCTTTCTAGCACTGATGCTTTAGAAACAGAACATGATCCGGCAACTCAGACTTCTTCCTCCCATTGCTGTGCAAATTCTACATAGCAAGCAGAGAGAATCAAGTAGGACAAGTTGTTTCTCTTTTAATCAACTGCAGTGGCACGCAGGACAGACAATAATCCTTCTGCACCCTGTGTTTAAAGGAAATTAAAGCTTTCTGAAGGATAAAAAATACATACACTTACCAAGTGAATTTCAAGGATTACATTTATCCACAGTTATATGCAAAGGAGATAAAAAAAGAATCTCCCTTTAGTTTTAACAATATCTGAAGGTGAAAACAATCTGTGACTGAAATTTACTGCATAAAATGGGCTTCACCCCCCAAATAAGTTTCATTTGCAAGCTACTTTCATGTGTGGTATCCAACTTCCAAAATTCTCAATTTTGAGGTTTGATTGCATAAGATCGTATCTCCAATTAAATTAAACAGACACAGTTTTTACTTTATGTGTGGAAACAATGAAAGCACTTACAGGTTCTGACTATATTCCTTAGGAAAAAACATTCTTACATAGCTACTCTCTAGCACTTGCACATAAGGTCCCCACACTAATGCAACTTGACTTTTGTGCATCATCTTTGATTTCTAGGAAGAAATCAATATTTGGAATGCATAGGACAGATTAATGCTCCCCCCAGCTACTTAAACTACTGGATTTTGTCTACGATGCCATTTAAATTTAGCATCTTATTAAATTAAGCCTCTGAGAGATGAAGTGACAGCTAGAAAGTCCTTGATACATCAGAAGTAGTGGCATACCAGGAAGAGATTTGACAGCACTAATGTTCTTGGGAATATGAGAATCTTCAATTTACAGACACCTTGCATAGGTTTGGTTTAGTTTGATACCCTCAACTGAAAAGATGCCCTCAAAATTGCAATCTTGTTTTATTAAATTCAGAGTTTTCAGGGTTCAGTGTCAAGACTGGATTTTCTTCAGACATTTGAACACTTGTCTAAGAGTATTATCTTAGTCTTGCTGTGCTGTCCTATATACTAAGATGTCCATATCGAGACTGATCTTGTAAGAAAATTTCTGCTTACATATGCAATAAAGGTAGTACTCTGTCTCTGTCACAAAGAATGTGCAAATTTCTGCTTCAAAGAAGCCCCAAATAAGTTTAAGATATGTTCCTTGAAGTTGATCTGTATTGCCGCAGATGTACACAATACTGGAAACAACTTTGGAAAGAGAAATTACACTATGAAAATCTAATTTTTGGTATTGCTAAAGCAATGAAAATATTCTAAATCTGAGTTGCAAGCCAAGGATGCCTTTCAGTTATTCTCAGAACTATGGTTTTCCCCAGGTTTACCTTGAATTCCATTTTTGTTTTCTTTCCTAATGAAAGAGATACAAATGGGTTGTTTTTGCAGTTTCCTAAGTTTCCAGGGCTACTTCAAAGTATCTTCTTTGGAAAATATCAGAGCTCTAGTTTGAGGTCCCTCCCCTCTTTGGCCTTCATTATTTGAAAGGTAAGGTTGTCCTTTTCCTCTTAGCCCAGTCCAAAAATGTGTGTAGGTAGATAAAAATATATTCAACACTGGTTTAATATTTTTCTCTTAGTTCTTTACTGGGTTTAACAAAGTTCTTTTCCTAAGGTTTTGGAACATGGCTTAAAGTGATTTAAATGTATGTCTTAGAGAATGGACCTTTCTTTGAAAGTTGTTCCAACTGAGAAGGAAGAGGAGATACAAGTTAAAATGGACATAGTGAAGCTGCAAAACACACCAGGAATTCAAAGTAATCTGACTTTTAGAAGGACAGTGTTATCCAGTCAAATGCTTTTTTGTTTCATGATCTATTGTGTACATGCTTCCATATGGTCAAGCTGTTTTATTGTTAATTATAATACAAATGGGACGAACTAAACAAAATTAAGGAGTTCTGGCATAAGCACTGACCTGAGCTATTTATTTACTTTTTCTAGCAAAATGGATTCACATCTGTCACTTAGGAATGTCATTTTGCAGGCTGACAGATTTGCTGATGACACCACTCTGCTACGTAGAAAAAATGTTAAAGGTTATCACTGCTCCTTTTCTTTTTGGAGGTTTGTGTATGTTGGACATTTGGCAGACATACCATGAACTTTAAATCTTATAAAGGCTGCAAAAATGGCTGTGTCTTTTATATAAAGTTATATACCCCAACTACTGATTAACTGAAGTCTCAAAATTTCTTGGAGAATTTTTGAAATGTTTTCTCTCTAAGGCACTTCTAAGTGAGGGTGACAAACAAATTACTCTCAATTGAGTCTGGGATATTTGATAGTAGATTTCCAGTTTTATAAAGGGTTTACAGGTTCCAGCAAGTGGCAAAACTCATCCATCATTCTAAAGGGCTGCTGCTGGGAGTTTCAAATTCCCCTCTTTCAAATTCAATGTTTTGACATAAGCTAAAACCATGAGTGATGCTTTGCAATCACTGCAGTCTTGCATGGTTGAATCAGGCAGCACTTCCTAAGTGTCATGAACCTTGGTCCTGGCGCAATAGAGAACAGACACTTTCTTTCTCCTTTTGAATCAAACATATTAAAAGCAACTAAAACTTTCTCAAATCAATCTAGCTGTTTTCTTCCCAAATAGTGCACTAAGTTTTTAGCATATGACATGTCAAGAATGTGAAAACCATAAAAGCCTCACACTTTCACCAGCATATCTAAGAAAAGCAGACAGAAAATATAGCTGGAGCATTTGGGTGGAGTAGACAGACCCTCTGTGACTCTGGCTGACTTTAATATCTAACAGATGGAACTCCATATCACTAGATCCTTCTGTTGCTCAGCATTCATTCTGAAAGAATATACTTCTTACTGCAGCCTTGAAGGTCTTTAATTTACTGTGTTTTTTTTAAATGTGCTGAACTATAGCTGCATTTGATTGTTTAGGGATAAAGGTCTGGAGGGCTGTGTTTTAATTTCCAAGTTATTTTTCTAGCCACAAACTCAGCATGCAGCCACAAGCTCAGCATAGCAGCCTCCCAGTATCTGAAGGGGGCCTATAGGGATGCTGGGGAGGGACTCTTCATTAGGGACTGTACTGATAGGACAAGGGACAACAGGTTAAAGCTTAAACAGGGGAAGTTTAGATTGGCTATAAGGAAGGAATTCTTTACTGTAAGAGTGGTGAGGCACTGGAATGGGTTGCCCAGGGGAGTTGTGAATGCTCCATCCCTGGGAGTGTTCAAGGCCAGGCTGGACAGAGCCTTGGGTGACATGGTTTAGTGTGAGGTGTCCCTGCCCATGGCATTGGGGTTGGAACTAGATGATCTTAAGGTCCTTTCTAACCCTAACTATTCTATGATTCTATGCACTATAATATTATAGTAATAATAGTAATAATGCTCTGAAGATGTGCTGCAAGTCCCACCTCTTTTCAAAGACTAAAGAACACCATGCAATTACCACTCCTGCTACATTTAGTCATCTAAGCCTCCTACCACAACTATATCCCTTAAAAGGAGAAAACCTAAAAGGGAGCCGTTCTGTGGATCTGGTGTTTTTCCTACACCACTTAAAGAGATCTATTCCACAATCTAAGGCTCTTGCTTACTTAAAACTTGGTTTAAGACACCTAATTTAGCAGAGAAAAAGGAGGCATTAGCTTTACCCTGTAAGAGCTTGCCATATCTTCCATTATTCGTGATGGAGTAGTGCTTTTCAAGCCTGACACTGCTTGAAACACTGCTCCAGAATCTGCTAATGAACATTTTAAAAGTTTTTTATCTCTGATCCACATGTCTGTGTGCAGCTGGATTCTCAGATCAATGCGACATTTACATATATTGCCCTGAAAAAATGTCAGATTATTTCCATTCAGGAAATATTTGTCACATCTGCGTTGACATATAGCTGACTATTGCCTCCTGGGAATACAGAAATAAAAATCAGTGTTTCATCCCAATTTGTGTGAAAAAACAATATAGAATTGGATTCTTTCACAAGGCAGAAAACCTGAATTTTTTTCACCATGATTCTCTACCAATGGACTTATTTACTCTCATCCATTTTCTACTGCTGATAGAAACTTTGTTCTAAGGCAGTGTTGAAAAATATTCTCCTTTATCGTAGTTACGCCGCTCCCAATATTCTTTTTAACATCTCTTTTTCATGTCCAATACCTTATCCCAGAGATAATTATTCAGCTATTCAGGTTTGTTCTCTGATGGACTAAACCAAAGCCGCATCATTACTACTACTAAAAGAAGAAAAGATCCGCTGTGATTTTGCTTTGGGTGGTTTATCAGGCTCTTTTTTCATGCTGCTGTGCACTTCAAAAACTCTCAGACTAGTCCATTAGTGCTAAAAATATTTTTTTCATACATCTTTGCCAATTGTATGCAGAGTAACTTTGAAGTCATTGCTAAAAGAAGTCATCAACAGGATAATGAACTGAGCTCCTCATTTCTTCCCACCAGAGTCAGCCTCCATGATTGTATTCTTTTTCTGAGGTACAGTTGGTAACACAAAGATATTATCATTCTCACAGTCTTCTTTCTCAAAGGAATAAGATTTATTTCATCCACCAAAGAACTTTTCCCCTAGAAAGGCAGATGGAAATGGTTTCACTACAACCCTTGTGTGTTAAGAGACCTACTCATGAAGTTGCTGTTTTTTCTTACTAAAAAATTGAATGGGTATGCAAACACTGCAACTGCTGCTAGCAGGAGTTGCCACTTAACCTAGAGACCACCTCATTTAAGAATTGTGTGCCTACATAGCTTCAAAACTACATACGTATACTCAGCTGAAATCTGTTAAGAGAAGTAGGAGTCTCCTAAACTACAAAACATCTCATGATCTGCAGCTCCCTTTCTAGAGCTGCCTTAGTAGGAAAGTCTACAGGAAAACCCTATGGGCTTGGAAATGAACTTGGAAGGTCAGTGACTGGTATTATTGATAGCTTAACTGAGAACTAATGAAGTTCTACTATATCTTAAGATGTTTAAAAAGGCATTTTAGGTTTAACCTGACCCAATTTAATATGCTTACTTACTATTTATATAATTCCATGTAACTAATTTTAAAGCACCACATTTAAATTGCTTACCTATTTTATTCAGACTCTGGTTTTTAATCCAACCTCTTCGTGGCACTGCAAGCTCAACATAAAATACCCTTAGTGTTTTCTGAGTTGTTTGGAATGCTTAAGTAAAAAACTGTTTCCTTTGTTTCTTTATCAGAATAACATCTTAAAAAATTTATGACATCTCTATATAGCTTAGCAAAAGAAGTACTTGGCAGAGGTAGCATGGACTATATTGTTATTTCTAGCTAATGCTTCCTTCTGATACAATCCCACCATTTTGATAGAAACAACGTTATTCTGTCTAGAATAACCTATTGTGCCCATTGCATTACAGCCGAGAAATTAAACTTTTTCTGCTGCTGGTATCTGAACAGTTGTGATCTAGTTTGTCTAGATATTACACACAGAAATAAAACACTTAGTATTGTACAATAGCCTATTACAGAGATAAAATGGTGCAATCTTGATAAAGTTATAGAAAGGGAAACAAAACATTATTTCACTGTGAGATTTTTTTTTTGTTGTTGATAGCAAGCAATAAAGCAATGTTATTTTGTATGCAATAACTAATGGACGGTGCAGACTGCAGTTTTGTATTTTTTAGGTCTATGTCATTTCTAATTGTCCTTTGGGGATTTTTTTACTGTGCAATCAGCTCCTTCCTTGAGATCCTATTTCTCTATTTTAAATTTATTTTTTAACTAAGTTTGTTTGCCAGTATATGGTTGGCTTCTACTTTTACTTGGAAATGTATTGTGATAAGCTCAAATAGCATTTTCACTAAGGTCTTGCAGTAACTTTAAAGATGGCTACACTGTACAATCACACATCTAACCCACACCTCAAAGAATCAATGCTTATTTAACAGTACTATGACTTGGAAAGTCATCCTTGAATAAGTTTCATTTTTGGAGATGCTGTGAAGCAGAAAGGGCTGGGTAGAGGAAGAAAGTTCTGGAAGATCAGGATCTATGAGGACATGCAAGAAGACAGAACTCAAGGCTAAACACCTGCAATATTTGCATTGCTGATCAATCACAGGTGTTGCTTGTTTTTAAGGGACAGCACATGGACAATGCCTATGAAAATGTAGTGTTTGATGGATTTTTGCTGACTGCAATACTCTAGACTGAATTAAGGACATGAGAGAGCGGGGACCAAATGGGAAGCGTGCTCCCACTGTGGCAACACAAGCCACTGCTGAAGAGCTGCATGATCCTGAGCTCAGCAGTTGAGGACTGCAAATTCATGGCCAGAGATGACAACCTATGGCATTCCTATCTTAATTAATATCAGCAGAAACAGCTTTTTTCATCTAGATTGCTCATCTAACAAAGCGGAGGTATCGGCTTAAGTAGAAAACCTGTTAAATGTACTATATTGGACAAGTAACAAACAATTATTGATATTTCAGTTTCTTCAACAGAATACAGCAGAGCATTAAACCACATATTTTTATACCTAACATAAATTGTTAACTACTTCTTACTCCTACTTGCTGCTCACCTCAAACATTTAGCCCTAGCTGACTGCAATATCTGCATGGCTTTGGAATCTGAATTCTCATCACACCATGCTTCTTCATCCTCCATTTAATCCATTAAGCCATTTTTCCCTACTCATACAACAACTGAAATTTAAAACTCACTTTTGATCTATTAATAATATCAGATGTGTTTGTAACAGACCTTTGCCATACATTTAAGGCAATAGGAAGACTGCCAATAATTTTTTTCTTTCCAGGCCAGACTGTGTTCTAAATTCATTTTAATGATACTTAACTTGGGCAACATGTTTTATAATCAGATTGTACTTTTGCACTAGTGCCACACCACACCTGTGATGGGTGAATAATCTTAAGAGAAGATAGCCATTTCATGATTCATAGCATAAGTAGGTAGCATTTAAAATAAGAAACATTAAAGCATTTGAAAATAATTTTGCTGATATACATGTATTTAAAAGAGTATAATATGTAAAGATCATAAGAAAAAAGCTCTTCACAAACTCAGTAGTCCTTACAAACATTTTAATCCCTACTTTAAGACAGATGAAGTGAGGCATAGATTACGTAAGGCTAAATTTTTAAATGTGGGCATCTGAAACTGAACACCTGTTTCCGCATTTATATTTTAGGACTATGTGAATTAGTATTTCCCAGAGGAAGATGTTCCTGCAATTAAGTCACAGTTTGGGACACTAAATATAGAATCATAGAATAGTTAGGGTTGGAAAGGACCTTAAGATCATCTAGTTCCAACCCCCTTGCTGTTTCCATTTCGCTGAGAATATTTTTGCTGTGCCCAGCTCCCAGTGGTACTGCTTTACCATACAGGCTATGCCCAGTTCCCAGTGGTACTGCTTTACCATACAGGCTCGGGACAAGCCATCAAATGTGAAAAATGTATCTGTATGCCAAGGTGACAAAGACCACCAAGAAGCTATTGACAAATACCTACTTATTATAATAATGAATAAGTCTATTATTTTTTTGTGCCACAATTTGGATTTTAGTGACTATTTAGACACTTAATTGAAAATATATCCCTTAGCTACTTGTCAGGTTATATATTGACTGTAGTAGTAGCAGAACAACCCAAACCTCAGGGCCTTTTGTCTTGAAAACTACACCACATTTACTCTTTAATAATGTTCCTCTTTTGATCAATAAATTCAAGATTTAAAAGTTTATAGAAGCACAGAAGAGAAGGACTAATATGGACTCCTGATTTCAAAATAATAAAATACTCAATTAATTACTGTAATAATCTAAACCTGACAATGTGCTGAACCCAGGATACAATGGCTTAGATAAGGTAACTTTTCGTGCATTCTGAAGGAATATGATGGGTATGCAATTTTATTCTTTTGTTGGTGTAGCTGTCAAAATGGACAAAACCGCATAGCTATATTCATTCTATTCCCAGGCGGCTCTAACTGCGGAATGAAAAAGAAATCATGTGCGGTAATAAGTATCAAAGAAATGCTGCCATAAAAGCCTACCTATTTATATTAAAATCTTTTCTCTGATCTGGGAAAGAAGTAATGAAAAACCCAGTGAATACAGTTTACAAACCTTTGTAAGCTTGAAAGTATTTGTCACGTAAGCTCAGACACATCTATTATTAGAGGTCAGCTGTGAAAAAGAAAACAGATTCCCAGAAGCCCCAAAGAAAAATGTTCTTGAAACAGCAGGGTCACACAGCAGTGTGTACTCAAGATAAGGTCTAACATATCAAACAATGACAATGTGTGTGCTATTGAAACCTGAAAGACAGTGGTAGATAGCTGCAGCATTGGAGTGCTGAAGCTTTTCCATCTAGTACATCTTGACAGCATTCTTTGGTCATGCATGCCAAGGCCAAATCTAATCCCTTTCTTACTTTGGTTGGTTCATCTTTATCTTCACAGGAGTCTGCATAACTGCACTGGCAAAAAAATTTTCCCAGCAGATACAGCATGTATTGCAAAATGCACCCCCTCCACCCCACCCAAACCCCACAACACATCTGTTGGTTATGGAGCGGTGAGCACAAGGCCTATGTACTACTTAAGTCCTGCTTAAATCTTCATGCTAGACCTATTCACAAGTATGAATTACACGGAACGCATTAGCAAAAGCATGAGAAAGCAACTGCATAATTTAGAAGGAAAACCCCAGGAAATCGAAAACATATTTCTGTATTCCTATTAGTGTAGCACGACTAAACTTAACTGTGGATTTATCTCTATGTACTTAATCAAAGATCTGATTCAGCTTCCTTCACTGAGAACTGCTGAGCTGCTGTACAGATACCCACATGACCTTGCTTGCTGCCTCATGTTACTGTTCTTGTGTTTATACCTACACATTCACCTCAACAGTGTGAATACCTCAGCATCTCACTGAAGGACTGAGGTTTCTGGTTTACAGTTTATCTCTGTAACAAAGGAACAGAGATTTCGTGGAAGGTTATAACTCAGTTACTTTTTATCAAATGAAACGTAAAAAAGCTTATAGATGTTTGCTAGTAAGAAATACTTTCAGTGCAATGGTATTCACTCTTGCCTTTCCTTCCTTTGAATGATTTGTTGAATGACTTATTTTGATGAAATAGTTGGGACTTCCCCTGCCTCAATAGTGTCCCAAACCAAATAATCTGCATTTCTACTCAGGAAAATGGTCAGAGATGTAAAACTGTCTTTATGTTTTTATAACCTTTCACTTTTCTGTGTCATAGACTCCTATCTACTTTGACAGGTTAATATGCATGACTTATAGGCAACGTCACCCCTGCAAAGCTAAATGTCTTGCACATAAGCCAACCTATTGCCCTGAATCAATTCTTTTCAGGGACAGAACACCTGAAACCAAAGACTCATTTTGTCAGTCCCATGCCCATGCTTCCTGGAGCTCTCATCCCACACAATTAAAACAAGGAAAAAAGGTAACAAGAACATAAGAATATTCTCAGGATCACATGAAAAGTAATAATCCTCAGCATCAGTCAGAACTCAGAAACTGACTGTAAACAGATTATCCGAGTCACAACCCTTCCCACGAGCCATGAATTTCTTCTGTTTTCCATTCTTGTGTTTTTGAAATGTAAATTCCAACATATATGTCTTCCAGACACTTTTGTGAGATGTCATGATCAGCCTCTTAATGATCATTTGCTATTTCATATTGTAACTGAATATTCATTTTCACCTTTCTTCTGTGTTACATATTTCTACTGGCACTTCATTTATAGTTGCTTATTGCTATCACTTTTGCATGTTGAACTGCCATATTTTGGTGATTCCTACATTAAGCAGGGTCAGATGGTTTGAGTCTCGGATATAAAATAAACTCTGTTAGAGACATACGTGCAACTAGATCTAAATATATTGACGTGTATTAAGTGCTTGGCATCTGTATTAGCATGGCAGTATACAAAGCATGATACAGTTACATTACCATAGGCAGTAAAGAAGATTAGTATGTTCTATCTCTTTATGTCATCACACCAAAAATCACATATTAATCCTACCTTCTATGTCGGGCAAGAATATACTGTCAATTATTAATGCTTCTATTTTATTTCTTACACATTCACTGGACTGCTATCAGTAGTAATACTGTAATGCTCATTTAGGATTTTGTGAAATAGAAAATCTATGAATGAATAGAAAACCTATTAATTCAACCTTCTCTTATTATAAAAAATACATTGTACTTTCTCCTCATTTTCACTATCAAAAAACTCCTTTCTCTTCTCCTTGTCAAACCAAGGTGGTTTTCATCTGCCTCTTCTGAGCCCTTGTGAAATAAGGACTTTGTCCTTAGCTCTATTTTCTTCTCTTTGTATAATATTTTTAGGGTGATTAATCCATAGACATATATTTAACCTGACAATTCATAGACCTCCTTCTCTACTCCTTACTTGCCTCTGTCATTCACATTAAATTTTTCATATATCTCCAATATCTCCTCACAGATGAAGTTAAATATGTTTAAATTAGAACTCTTTATTTTTCTCCCTAGTCTATCTTTTGTTTACCATGGATAAGAAAACTATCTTTAGATGAATGAGTTGGTACTCACCTTTCATTTTTACCTCTTTCATTTCTACCTCTTTCATTTCTTTGTGATGCTTTGAAGTGTTTTTCCTATTCATACACATATCTGGAAATGTTTGATGAGAGCTGTGTTGGGTAGTGTTCTGATTAATAAAATATCCTCTTTTCTTGCTTCCATTCAGATTGCTGCTGCAGAGATCATCTACCTAACAAGTATCTCTAATTATGTCACTCTCCCCCTGCTTCCTCCTTCATCTTTTTTTTCTTTACCATATTTAGCCGAAGCTACTTGTCATCTTTTTCAAGACCTTTCATAGACTATTGTTTCTTTACATACCATTTGTAATTCACCAATACAAAATATTGATTCTTATCAGCCCACTGTGATAATGTTAGCCTCAATCATCTAATTGCATTATTGCTTTCTACCTTAGTGCATTTGCAGCTCAGAAAAGCTCCCTATAAATAGCCACACAATTTTTTTTTCTCCAGTTTCACATCTTTGACAGTGAAGCACATATTTACTTTAATGTCTACCTATAAAAATAGTTGAGAACAGTTAGGACACTTGTCTGCTGAGACTTCTTCTTCTTGTCCTGTTGTGCTACTTCCCACACATTCTCACTTCTCTACCTCTATCTGTTGTTTTGTGTCTTATCTTTTTATTTTTGTTACCTTTATTTTGATATCTCTCATAGTGGGATTTGTTCCTTGGTCAGTGCACATGAAGTGCATGGCACAAAATAACTGCGTAAATCTGAATACAGGTATAAGTTGGTAGCAACACCATACTTAAGGTCAGAGGAGAAAAGAAATAATGAAGTTAACAGTTTCAAACTCAGCATTATTACTTATGGTTTTACTATTGTTTAGAGTGCAAAGCTCCTTTCAAAACAATTCAAAACTACAGCTGCTGCAGAAAGACAGATTTATTTTAAAATGCATAAACCCAAATTTTTACATTAAGATATAAACTGCATTCAACAAATTAAAGTTCATTTTTTAAGTGAGATAGACAGGTGATGGGGTGAAAAACCGTCAAACCAGTTCTGTTCCCTTCCCCATCCATTCTTGCAAAACGCTATTGAAGATACAAAGTAAATATCAGCAATTTCCCAAAAAGCAGTTATTCCAATACTACTGTCTTGGCAATTGCCTATCACTATCCTTAATAACCCTATAGGAGACATTGTTTAAAACCTATAGCTGTATACTTAGAAAAATCAAAAGCTTTCAAAAGCACATTGACATGCACTGGTTATTCGCCCTGAATGACAGCAATGAGATGCCCAGGATACTTTCTGACCAGACAACAGAACAAAAAGCACACAGCTCTGTAATTAGGTGTAAATCCTTTGGCTGAATGAAAGACTATTACTGAGCCTGAAAATAGAGTTTGGAAATCCAGAGCTCAACATGTGGAATGCTACACAGTACAACCAAGAACATTAGGGAGTCTATTATACCGAGGCAACCACACGCCCACACAATAAAAGTGGTGTGCTCATGTTGTCTTTCTTTTGTAAAGCTTTTGGGGAAAAATGATAATAATAAAAACATACAGAGCAATTTTGAGTCAGGATTTCAAAGACTGGAAAATCATTATCTGACACAGGGAGAACTATCATATGGAAAATGACTACCTTTAGTATTACCTTGAATGCTTGGAATGCTTTATAGAAAAATGAGAAACATTTTTTTTCTTATTACAAGCTTTCAAAAAAAAAAAAAAAGATTTTATACATGCAGTATCATTCCACTAGGAAGAGCAGCACTTAGCTCTACAGTGTGCCAGGCACTCAGATACCCAGGTGATAAACAGTATCAGCTATTCATAGAAAGTCCTGGGAGTCTAGCTGACTGTTGAAACTTCTTATAATGTCTTCAGAATTTAGAAATGTCCTTTCATTTTCATCACCTTTGTGAGAAAGGAAGACTGAAAGTTTAATTTGTAGAGTGAAAAGAAATATCAAACAACCTTTCAGCACTAAAACACTAGTCAGTGAGACATTATCTAGCTGTGCTTCCTACAGTCTTTGAGATCCTGGTGTGTTACCAGGGCGATATGACTCTTATTTACCACAAAACAGTAGCCTGCCTACCTACTACCCACAGCTTCTTCTTAAAAATGCCTAAGTTGCTCTTCATCATGTCTAAATTAGAAGAAATTATTTGCATTCAACTTAAATCATATTGACTACACTCAGTGGCAGGAAACAAGGAATAGGACTGTTATGGCTCCCCAGCTTAACCAGGACTTTAACCCTTTTAAATTCAAGTTGCATTTTCTTGGTAGTACAACAAAGTTGTCTCTTCAAAGCAAGATAGACAGGTAGTGGTCCACATATTTCAATCTTTTTCAAGGCACTCTCTGCAACTCACTTTTGAGCTATGAAGACTGCACAAGTACCAGAAAAGCGGGGAAAAAAAGCCCCAAAACAACAAAACAAACAAAAAACCAACAGATCCGTTTCAGTTCTGCAATTTGTTTTAGTTGCAGAGAAAGTTCTATATGGATCTATACCTTCTTCGTTGCCACCAAATAACCTTCGGAAAATTACTCACAGTACATTTTCCTCTATTACCTCTAAGGCAGAAGCTACAGGACAGGTAGAATAGAATGTTAACCTCTCTCCATGAAGAGATCCAAATTATATTTTAAATGGTAAGTCGCCAATGAAATTACACAATCAGGACCTTAGGCTAGTCATTTTGAGTAGAACTTTTGTTATAAGAGGTTAGGAAAAAAAAAGATAAAAGAGTAGGAAAGGAGTATCCATGCCAGAGCTGGTAAAAGATAACTACTTGTTACTCTTGGATTCACAAACTATTATTGGTTTAAATTAAGCAAATTGATGTATCACCTTTTTTTAAAGTGGTGGCGTGCCACTTTTGAGTGAGTAAAAGGAGGAACTGGGTTTGTTCAGCCTAGAGAAAAGAAGACTCAGAGGAGACCTTATCACCATGTTCCAGTGTTTAAAGAGTGGCTACAAAGAAGATGGATACTCCCTTTTCACAAAGGGTCACATGGAAAAGACAAGGGGTAATGGGCACAAGTTACTCTCCGGGAGATTCCAGTTAGACACTAGAGAAAAAAAATTGACAATGAGAACAATCAGCCACTGGAATAATCTCCCCAGGGAAGTGGTGGACTCCCCAACA
>JANHGB010026246.1:0-10023 GCA_026283785.1 Coracopsis vasa
GAAGGCTGCTATGAGGTCTCCACGCAGCCTTCTCTTCTCCAGGCTGAACAGCCCCAACTTTCTCAGCCTGTCTTCATGCTCCTCACTTAATAATTCACTGTTATTAGACATCAGTCCAAGTTGGCCATCTCCTCCAGTACTGCCCAAGACTTCCCCAGCAACTCTTCCAAGCATTTCCACTTGGTTTCAACAAAGATTTTAGTTCAAATTTTAGATTTGGATTTATAGAGCCTCCATTAAAAGACGCAAAGCATACACTTGAAAGATTTAGGAAAGGTGACATTTGCCTCTTGCAAAATTCTGCTTAATACAACATAATGGCAGCTACCGCCATCAACAGAAATCTGGGAGTTATCACGCACCTTTTCTTGACATTTGAGAGTCACCTGGTGGCTGACGATAAAATGCTGACTTATGATCTGTAGACTTTTATTTATTGGAGGACAAAACTCCCCTTAGGCAGACACTGAGACACCATAGCATACTTGTGACTTCCTGTAGTCTCTTGAGAAAGTATATTCTAGAAATTGCAAAGGCAAATCTGTGTAAGCTTTGCATTCTCACGTGCAGATTTCATTTAAACTAAGTTATAAAAGAGAATAAAATGCCATTTTAAAAGCTTGCTGTTTTCTCTAACAAAATGGATGCCACCCGATTACAGAAACTATAATTTCTCTGTCATTTGAAGAAGAAAACTAGGCACAAATGCCTGTTGCTTCTCACATCACTTCTGGTGCCCTACTGAGAAAACTGAGTTACTGATAAAACAGGATTTAGAGCAAGATTTGCACCACTGGAAAATTTTACTATGCTTCCGAGCAAACAATTGCCTTCTCATTGTAATAAAAAGCTTTCAGGTGTGAATGTTTAAAAAGACACTGCAAAACAAGTTGTGCTATTGTTAAGTATTTCCAAGAGAAAAAGATTAAAAAAATACCCAACTACCGAAAACATTAAATCCTCTCTTTGGAAACTGCACAAACCATCGGAGTGAAATTCTCCATGGGAGTGATTTTGCAATTCTACAATAAAGACCATCTAAATCTATAGAAATACCCTTTTCTTCAGGAAAGAAAAAAATAGTCTGCTACTTGTAAGAGTTATTAATTCAATGCAGCCTACCTAAACTACACAATTAAAGCAAAATGCCTCTTAAGCAGAGATAAAAGAATGTAGGTGGCCTTGGTCAACTGCAAGCCAACTCAGACGGCAAAGTGCAGGTGAATTCTTCAGCATTGCCACTTCTTAGGTCAGTGCTGTGACCAGTGTGCTCCACTTTCCATCCCATATCAGAGGTTATTAAGTGCAAGTTGTTCCTTAAGTAACAGCTACACTGTAACATTAAACCTCCCATAGAATCATCTAAATGGCTAACTGCAGATTCCCCTGTTTTAATAAATCTGTTTCTATGTACTCTGCACACACTAATACACAACTAAGATCCAGGATGAGACTGTTTTACATTAAGTTTTTGCTTTTCAAAGTGGCTCCTCTAATACTCACCAGAACACTGACTCAGCACATCTGTACCGGCTTCAAGAAGCATGTGGCTACACACAGAGCATGCACTAGCTCAGCTGAGAACCACACTGGTCAAAGTGGGACACGATTTACCATCATCTGATACTCTGATCAGAAAGTTAAGAGATCTTAAAATGCATCTGTGTTAAATTGGGAAACACCAGGAAGAGCAATGTTTCTGTTTAATCAAAAGGTCAGAAAAGGTGACTCAGTTACAATATCCAAGCAGCAAGAAGTACAAGAAAACTTTAAGCAAAAAACACAATTAGACACTGAAGCTAGTCCAGCTGAAAATGGGAAAAAACCCCGAAGTTTGCCTTTCTAATGCTCCCAGTGGTAGATTAACCAATGGAACAGGAATTTCTTCTTCTCTACACCTTCACCTTATCTAAATGTCTTTTTGGAAATTGCGTATAAACAAAATCAGAGTTAGTACCTTGGACTAGATGAAAGATACCAGTTTGCAACACAGAAAAATCAGAAAAGGCATCTAACGCCACCATCCCACCTTGAAGCCCATGGATAAAGTACAGTAATCTGCTACTGCTATTAGTTATTCCTTGCTCACCACGAACTGTGAATTCAACCCTGATGACAGTTTGCATAGGATTTAGTATACTTACTTTGTAGTGAACTATTACTTTTCCTCCAAACTTACTTTCTCAATAAATCAAGAATTACAGAGTGTTATTCTTGTATTACATGCGAAACCTATACAAAGCATGAAAAATTCAAAGGCAAACATTAAAAAAGAGTACATTCCAAAATTAGAACAGTCCAGCTTCTTCTGGGCATGTTTTCTAACCCAAATGCACTTCTAGATACCATTTCTTTCACAAAATCATGTCACAGCTGATGTCTAAAAGATACGATACTTGAGCTTAAATTCTCAGTGTTTCAACTGAATGTTTGAATTTTCAACCCTGATATTCTCTTAACATAGCTGGTTTATGAGATTTGCAGCACAGCACTACATCCTCTGGGGAAGAAGAAAGGCAAAGCAAATATTAAGATACAATTCTCTAAGCTAACTAGGAGCCTGAAATCAATAATATATCCATTATTTGACAAAGATGATTAAATGATGCTCTGCAAATTATTAGTAGTATTCCTCTTCCAAATCCATTGTGGTGATAATGACATGATATGACAATACTGATGGATGTCAAATGCTTTACATTAAAATAACACGGCTATTCACATTGTAGCCTTCAAGTCGTGCTAAGATAGCACACTTGTAACTCACAGCAAAAAAAACTACTTTTTTTGGCCTCTTTTTATACTAGGCTTTTTTGATGGAGGGTTAAGACAAGGATAAATAGAACAATCTTTCTTTAAAAAGGAACAAAGAAACAAACATAATTTATACCTGAAAGCTTGCTTTCCAAAGAATTATTTGTAGAAAAAAAAAAACAAATTAGCCTTATCTATGAAATAGAAGTGGTCTAAGCATTCTCCAATATTAGACTCCACTTTTGTATCTAAAACTATGGCTGAGACAGACTGTTTCATGAGCCCAGCATGTCTAAACCAATGTGTTCCATCACATCATGTCTCTTCTCTGCATCAAGTTCACCAGAACAGTCAAAATCCACAGCATCACCTATGTCACACACACAAGAAAACTCAGCTCCTTGCTAGTACCTGGTAGCTCAAAGTCATTTCACAAAAAAATGAGGTGGCTCTATTAACATGTGCACACCTGCAAACTGTCTTCAGAAGCAGGGTCCCCAGTCTGTTTGGGTAGAAAAAACATGGGAAAACCCTACAGTAATTGTTCCTTTTACTGTATTCCAGAGCAGCTGGCAGACCCATATTAATTCCCACTCAGAATTTGCTTCTGTGCGACTGTAAGATTTTTTTTCCTCTTAAGCCCACCCATTCACATGTTGAACTTCCCTAAACTTTGGGCACTAAAAAGACCTCCTGCAGCAAGGCACTTCACAGTGCTATATATATACACAGGATGAAGCTATACACAGGATGAAGTCTTCATCTTAAATTTAATGGTGACCTTCAGTCCTCACTTGAGAAAGAAGTGTTCCCACCTTTAACCCTTCTCCCCACCGTCAGGACTTTGTCAAGATTAACACGGATCTCCCTTGCCTCCAGGTTCTTCTCTGTTGAAGATCTAGAAAGACAACTGGTCATCACTGCTGCATTTCTCTGAAACATTAAGTTCTCCTAGTTTCCTTTCTAGACAGAGGACTAAAAGCTGACCATCACTCAGGGCATAAGACACACCACAGACTAAGGCAACAATGCAATTATGTCTTTATTTTCTGTTCATCTCATAGTAATTCATAAAACTGTCTTCTTCTTTGATCACTGCTGACCACACCAATCATCAGTGGATTACTGTGCAAAGACACTGAAGGCTTGTATCACTTTCATCATATAAAACTGGGTCTTGCAAAACAGAGCAGAATCCACTGGAGAAAATATTTTAAAAGGAGTCCTTGATGAATACAGCCTCTCTCTCAACAGATACAATCGTGGTGAGATAATTATGTCTAAATTACACTTAAAGTAGCTTGAACTCTACCGGACAAAAGTTCTTGGCAGACTGAGAGAAATGCAAGAACATCTTTAAAAGCAGTTGATGCTACTAAATCAAACATAAAAGTGGAATGCTGCGAGGTAAACGCTTTGACTCAATGCAATGAGCAGCCTACTCCTTGCTGGGCTTTGAGGATGGAGGAGCGTTAAATGACGCCTAGGCAAGGGCAGTCTCCTTGATCAACAGAGATAAAGTTCTGCCCAAACTAGTAATACCAGATGCAGAACACAGGATGTGAAAAAAGCTGAGTCCACATTCTGACAATTTATATTGAAAGAAGTTAGAGCTAACACCTTGACACATAACTTGGAATTTCTAGTGAGTGAAGTGCGAGTGCTTGGGGTTATTTTACCCACAGTACAACTCTCAGTTTTCTTACACTTACAAAAAAATAATGAAGTCTTGCGTACAAATGTATTTCATCTTTTTCCACATGTGAATGATTTTGGAAAGAAAAGTCCAAGGAGACTAAGGCATCCTTCAGCACAGAGCTCAGTGAAGCAGCTGCAACGCTATTACTCACTGTCCTGCCCGTGGTGAAAACAATGCCACAGCTATGCCTCGGTGGGCAACAAAGGAGTTCATTCTTCAAGGGTTATTCAGTTCTTTGTGTTTTGGCTCGGTCTGCAAACTCAGAGAGCAGGAGACGAGTTAATGTTCACCAGGATTGCTGAAACGGAACGTCAATAGGTGTCCTGTTTAAGAACTGGATCTAGAGCTCCTCAAACTGGTCTCTCTTCTTAATCCACAGCATGGTCATATAAAGAGAGAAGAAAAGAGGAGAGCAGGGTAGGAGCTGAGCAGAGGGAGTACTTCTCCAAGTGCCAGCAATTCCTGACTCATGGATCTCTCCACAGAAATCTGAGGATTTTTCTTCCCTAGTCATCCTGTCACCATAAACAGGTTTGGGGTGGTTTCTTTTAATTAAAAAAATATGCCAGGTTCAGACATTTGGTGCTCTGATCCAAAACCCTTGTCCAAGTAACGTTTCCAGTTCCTAATCTCTTCTCCCCTCAGTGTTTTCCCTTGTATTGTCCATCAAACACTGTACTTCTCAGAAACTGTAGACTCCCTGTTTCTCCCTTACAATGACAAAAGAAGAAATAATTTATTCCCATTCCCTATTTATAAGCCACCCAGAAGCAAGGTCAAAGCAGTTCCCCAGACATCTGCTCACGCTGAATGCGGTGCAAACACAGCAGCAATGCTGCCTCATAAATAACAGCACTGGTCTTCTAAAGTTCCCTCATTCCAGTCGCCTCATCCCCAGAAAGACAGAAGAGGTCTCAAAATAGTTTTCACTTACTAGCACAGCAACACGTAATACATACGGATTTCATATGACGTACTGGAAAACAAAATCTCTAGTTCAGAAGGGAGCCAAGACACCAAACATGAGATGGTGCGCTCTAACATCTTCTTCTTGCTTGAGGATGCAGAGAGAAGCTGCCACTTCCCCAAGGAGTGCCCAGACCTACAAAACCACTTAAACTTGTAGATGAGAGATCATCACAGAGGCATACAGGGTGGTGAGTAAAAACTAGTTAGTTGTCCCACCTAACAACTGATGCCCAAGCTCAATTCTTTCTTATGTTTGTGAAGCGGCAACAAGGGAATTACTTTTACACAAGAGGCTAAAAACGAGTCCATGAAAGCTCCATTCTGTGCACCCACAAGTGCCATGTTGCAGCAGTTTTTCTCATCCTCTTACACCATTACAGATAAACCTGCATTGTCCCCTCTCTCCTTGGCAACTATGCTTTCCTTCACAGGTCAAAGCACACCTAATCCTACAGTTCCTCTCACCTCTTTTCCTCTTCTCAAGCTTTTGGGAGATCAGGCCAGGTCACATTGTTTGAGTAACTCCATCTAAGAGGACACCTTCTATAATACCTGTGAGTTCTCATCTTGCCTGTAAACAGGACAGAATAGGAGAGGGATTCTTCTGAACTGCACCCTTTCCAGACAGTTCAAGCAGAAGAAAGTGCTACTCCCAGCTGCACTGGAACAGGCATGTCCCAAGCATTTGTCCATGCTGTCCAAAGGTGCTTGGGCTTTTGATACTTTTGGTAGAGTGAATGCCACAGCTAAGTACCAGATGACACAGCAGTATTACCAGATTACTTTCAGGTTCAAAAGACCCAATTCTCTTATCTTTCCTCAGTCAGACACAAAGGGCTATTGTTTCTCGCATCTGTTCTCTACTTTCAGCAAGCAAAGGCTGAAGGACAGCAAAAGCCCTGCGTCAAGAAAGATAATACAAAAAGGCTAAGCTCATCGCTAATCAGGGGTTAAGAAGAACTGAGATACAAGTGCCTAGACTTGTTATACTGTCATTTCTCTTTGCAGTCTACTTAGTAGGTCTGTCCTAATTTATCAGCAGTCTGTTTAGACTCACTTGTATGCTCCAGTCTTCATGTAATAAGTAGCCATCCAAGCCACAATGTGCCAATTCTCACAATTTGCTTATGTCGCCCACTCTTCTTACACAGGCAGCTGCTAAATCCTCAGTGTCGACTCAACTGA
This sequence comes from Coracopsis vasa, assembly GCA_026283785.1. Lineage (NCBI taxonomy): Eukaryota > Metazoa > Chordata > Aves > Psittaciformes > Psittacidae > Coracopsis > Coracopsis vasa. Next base: position 6,608 of record JANHGB010026246.1, read on the forward strand.
AAATTACAAACTCCTTCTGGATAGCACTGCAGGTCACTAATAATTATTCTTTGACTGTAAGAGCAGTCTTATAAAGGAGGAATTGAAAATAATTAGATGTTTTGTCATTCAAGTTTATTCTCACATTTCTATAGTAACCCTTCTTCAATTTACTTAAAGTATACAGTAATTTTTAACTACAGGTTTGGACAACAGAAAAGCAGGATGAATCATTCTGGATATTTAAAGCCTACAATCAGACAGTTTGAGACTCCTTGTATTTTGCTACAGTTCTCAAGCCAAAGTTTTATTTTCTGCTTATCAGCAGGAATACTTTTATAGGGAGCACTAATTCATTTAAACCCGCAAAACACTTGACTTGGGAATTTCTTACATTCCACAAAGCTTTAAAGGTCCTTGTTCTTCCCTCTACACTGATTTTTGCTTTCTTTGTAACTGCATACCCAGAATTAGAGGGCATTCGAGCTAAACTGGGAAGAGAGCACGTGTGTATAAATATATCATGTAAAAATAAAACTGGGCAGATGCATAGGAAACACCCTGCAGCACGTATTACCCTTATTTTCCTCATCACTGCATGGACAACACATGTCTACTGGTACAGTACTACAGAAGCCAGGCCCCCTCTCAGGGATGAACACAGGCCATACTGGTGGAGAGAAGATGCTCTGGGCAAGTTAGCCCTTTCACTTTAGCTGCTCTCCTGTAAGACATCAGCTGAGTTGTATGTTGGAGCAATGCCGAAAGTAACTTCTAATTTATACTGCTTATAACTCACAAGATGACACAGCTACAAAATATTCAGTTTGTATAAACAGCCTTAGATCAAGCAAAGCTTGCTGGAGAGTTGTCTCAGGTTGGATAAATCCATGATAGCAATCCATGTTTCCTGCTGTTTGTTGTTTTCCCTTTTTTTAAACATAGCTTTGAAATCTATTACAGTAGCAGCAATTTCCACACACACGTAACACTCCAGACTTCTGCTAACACTCAAGTTGTTGCTTTATTATGCTCCATAAAAGGAGCTTCTCGAAGAACTCAAGAAATTACTGTATGCACACAAACAACAGGAATCAGGTAAGAGTCACATAAGAGCAGAATTTCAACCATGCCATACAGTGGTCCAGCCTACAGCTACATACCTTAAAAAGAAACAAGTACATAACTCCCACAGCCTGTCAGAACAATGCATGTTGATGTAACAACACTGTCATATGTCAACACACTGGCTTTTTAGATAGTAATGATGAACAGCCTGCATTGATTCAAGTGATAAAACATCAAACTGCACGTCTCCAGCTTGTGAGTTCTACATTAAAATCTATCTCAAATATGAAATCCCAGATGTAGGGATTAATGATACATCCCAAAGGATTCCCAAAGTGCCGTTCCTGACCTTTACAACCATGTTAGTGGATTCCCTTTTACTCCTCCCTTATAGAACAGCTGAAATTTCTCATCATCCTCCTCTACAGCCAGAACAGAAGAGCTGGTGATAATCCCCTTTGAATGCAGTATTTCACACCTACCTGGTAGGTGACAGGTGCTACAATGCAAGAAGATTAGCACAGTGAGGTCCTTCTATAGAGAAGCAAAGCTACCATCAGCCAAGTACAACAGCAACAGCTCTGCCTAGGCTTATCAAAGCACTTGCCATCCATGTGTGCACCTTCCAGACATGCATAAACATTTATGTTAAGTGCTTGTGGAGGAATATGTATCTTCCCACAAAGGCAACAGATGAATGTTGGGCAAACAGACTGCCACAGGATGGCCCACCTCCTGGGCAGCCTGACATCGTCAAGGTAAGGATGCTGAACTCTCAACAGCAGCATCGCATGAACCTTTTCAGGTCCTGCTGCTTTCACACCAGTGAACACATGCCCAACAAAACAGTTAAGAGTCTTTTGAGAGAACTAAGGGCATATAAAAACCCAGTCTGAGTTGGCAAGTCATGAAGTGGGAAGTAAGAACCAAGATTAGACAAAGTAGTACCCAAATAGCAGGTATCTAAATCTGCAAGGGCAAGACCAGCAAGAATCAATCATACAACTATAGACAGAAGTACTAAAGCATTTTCTCTGAACTTCAGTCTAACCCAGAATAATTCTTACCCTGGAGTTACCACCCTGACACAGACTGACTCGTGGCCACGAAGAGTCTATAGAGGGAGGCTCTATAGAAGAAAAAGGAAGGCAAAGAGCAGTAGTAAGAGGAATAGGGGAATAGGAAGAGAGAGGAACAGTATCAAACAATCTTCTTCACCACTTCAGGCTTTTTTTAACACATTAGAAGTCAGGTAAGCCTGCTTGTTATTCAGTTTAGCAGTCATTATCTGATTCCCTGTTATCGGTCACAACACTATGAGACTATACCTACATTTCTTGTCACACTCGATTTATTTTCTCAGATCTCATCTCCCAGCAACAGTAACCCATGTGATGTACCCTGTTGGCTAAGCAAGCCACAGAAACAGGATGACTGAGGTTGGACCAACCTCCACAGTCACCTAGAGCACATTACTCAGGCTTGAGTCCAGATGGTTCTTGAGTATCTCCAAGGCCAGAGACTATACCACCTCTCTGGGGAACCTATTCCAATGCTCAGTCACCCTCATAGTAATGAGAGGAAGATCCACCTGAACATGGGGAAAGCTTCTTTTATTTTATGCCCATTGCCTCACACAATCGCCTAGCACTACCAAGAAGTCTGGCCCCATCCTCTTGAAACCCTCCCTGCATATGCTTACATACATTGATCAGATCTCACCAAGCCCTTTCTTCTCTAGGCTAAAGAGGCCCAGCTCCCTCAGCCTTTTCTCATATGAGAGATGCTCCAGATCCTTAATCATTCTAATAGCCCTTTGCTGGACTTGCTCCAGGAGCTCCAGGTCTCTCTTGCTCTGGGGAGCCCAGAACTGAACACAGTACTCCAGGCAAGGTCTCACCAGGGCTGAATAGAGGGAGGATCGCCTCCCTTGACCTGCTGGAGTCAAACACAGGATGAGAGACAAAGAGACTGTGCTTTCTTTCACTAACACTTGGCAGAGGAAGATAGCAAAAACCATCCTCTGAAATTCACTACAGCTCTGACCTTACTGGTTTCTAAACCGATGTTAAAGAATCTCTTGGAACAGAGACACTCATTTAACACAGGGGGAGGAGGAAGGGGGAAACAGGAGGTGATGATTTTAACTTTCCAATGCAGACCAGACTTCCCTATTGCTCTGGCTTAGCTTTTCCAGTTTCGTGTTAGAAGACCCCAGAGCTCAATGGTTTTACTCTTTAACCACGGAATGGTTTGGGTCAGAAGTGACCTTAAAGCTCACACAATTCCAACCCCCCTGCCATGGGCAGGGACACCTTCCACTAGACCAGGTTGCTCCAAGCCCCTGTGTCCAACCTGGCCTTGAACAC
>JANHGB010026258.1:0-11537 GCA_026283785.1 Coracopsis vasa
GGGGTCTGCAATGACAGTGAGAAAGGGAAGGAAAACCCCTGCTCTCCTCTGCAGCCTGAATACTGCAGAGCACCAAGACACGTTCCTGCAAAGGCTTATCAGCTTTGAATGAGGGAATCAGAACAATCCTATCTACACAGTATTGATAGCCAGCATCCACGTTATTTGCTTCAACATCCTTCTTATTTGCTTTGTTTATGCTGAAGACCTCCCATGGTCAAATGCAAATGGTGCCTGAGACAAGCTCAGTTTCTTGTCTTTGACTTACACTATGGAATATAAGCGGTGTTTGTGACAAATTCAATGTCCAGGTTCTCACAGAAGTCTTGCACCTGGGAAGGAATAACCCCATGCACCAGTATGCTGGGGATGGCTGGCTAGAAAGCAGCTTTGCAGAGAAGAATCTGGGCATCCTGGTCACCAACAAGCTGGACATGAGCTCGCAACATGTTCGTATAACAAAGGACATTAGTCTCCTGGGCTGCATTAAGAAGAGTGTATTGGGCATTCATGGAAAAGTTTTGGTAGCAGAGGTCTATAGAGTAGGCCTCTGTGACAGGAGACCAGGGGCTGCCCTCATGTCAGACACAGCCAATTCCAACCAGCTCCAAAATGGACCCACCACTTGCCAAAGTTGCACCAATCAGTAAAAAATGCTGGGCAGCAGCTGGGAGAGAAAGGAGTGAGGAAAATGTGAGAGAAACAGCCCTGCAGGCAACAAGGCCAAAATAATTTTTAAAAATTAAATAAATTAATGATCTTGAATTCACCTGAATGATCTTATTTAAAAGCTGGTTGACATTTTATAAATTTTACTCTATTTTGTACTAGTCACAGTTTAATCAATCAAAAAGACAGATGAAATGAAGCAATACAAACCAATAGAGTAATTACTGAAGTCAGTCATAACTTTGACAGAATAGGAAATGCTTTTCTATCTTAAATTTAATTTTAACTTGACAATAAAGAATGACATGTGCTCAGTTTGAAATCGTAGAAGGTGTGAATAAAAAGTTTTCTTCCTCTTGAGCAGTGTCTGGGGAATAACCTGATCATCTCAGTTCATTTTCACAGTGAATGCTCACACTGCAGAAATAATTCAGGAATGACTGGTATTTCCCTGGGCCAGAGATCATGCAAATAGGTCTTCCAAAAACTCAGCCGTCACTGAACACTTCTAAAGCTGTAAGTAGCCACTCGCAAGTTGGACTAGCTCAAAAACCATTCTGAATTATATTGGGAACAGCAGTAATTCTCATTTGTTTGGCTACATATGCCTCTGCTTGTTTTGCGCATTCCCTATTCAAAATGACCAATCCTTCAAGGTGTAGAGCGTTTCCCATGACATACAGATACCTGCATGTAGCTTGAGCTTGCTGTTTATACATTTTTATCAGCACCGATGTGAGACCATAGTGGAATAAAAACACAGACTCCAAATGATTAAAGATGTTAGCAAAAGCTAACAGTAAGAGCAGACACTTTCCATCTTTAGAACTGACATGATCATATGATCTTTGGTATGGCATCATGATTTGACATCAAGTGTTAGTGATCTGAGGATGTATAACCTTTTTAATTGCAGAAAAGTAACATAGTAAGTTATGCAGTGCCCAATGAAGGCAAGGGGAAGACATGAAATAACAATAAAAGCTATTACCCAAAACCGTATCTAATAATTGATGACTTCATCTTGCCATCTGCATAGCTAAAGTCAGAAAACTGAGCGCTGTAAATGTCTCAATATAGGCAACTTTTAAGGAGACTAGAATGACTGTGGAAACAAGATGTAAGCAAAAGTTTTCTTTCCACTTGAGGCCTCCACATTTACTCAAATCACTTGACAGTCTGCAGTATGGAAAACTTTTGTTCTTTCTCTATATCTAGAATATCAAGTTTCTCACTTCATTCTGATGGCTTTCTCTATGAACTGTTTTAGACTTCAACCATAATATTCATAGCCTTAGATGACAGAAATAAAATGAAGAATATTTCTGAAAATACTTCAAAGATTACCTCATTTTCTGAATAAATTGAAAAGTTTTTTCAAATAACCTGAGCTGATCCACTCTATTGAGAACCAAGTTCAAACTTAAAGAGGGAGAAAAGATGTTTAAGGAAGTCAGCAAAGTCTTCTTCATATAGCCATCTTTCTCAGCAATCTTTTCACGTTATATGATGCCTTACTAGGGAAAAGAACACTGCTAAAAACTTCCATTGGATACATCTGATTTCAGCAAACCACTCCTCAGGTAGTAAAGGTCTGCTAAAATTTTAAACTTGGAGAAGCACTGAGGCAGTTGTCAGGACAGAAGGCAGTAAAATGAGTTACTAGATCAAGAGACCTAATCTCAGATTCATGGAAGTGCTTCTTTCTGTAATAGAGAATATTGGGCAAGGCTGGTTGACTCATTACTGAGATTTCTGGTCAAACGACAGGCACGAGTTCTTATATCTGGCCTTCAAAATGCAAGACATGGAATGAAGTTTATAGTTTATGCATGGCAATAGAGTCAAGATCAAGCTGATTGGTCTTCAGTTATTTCTCTTAAATAATTATCATTCAAATAATCTGCCAGCAATCAACTCCATGAAAAATATTGGGGAAATTTTCTTGGAGCACAGTTATTATTAATATTTTTTTTTTTTCCAAGTAGAAAATGGATGGAAATAAAAGAGGAACAAAAGCATCAGTATATTATTCTTAGAGAAGTATTTATAGTTTTTGTTCCTTCTTTAAAATTATGCTCCTTTCTGAATTCATAAAGTGAAATATGTTTCTTCATTTTCTTTAATAAACCCCAAATTTTACCAGACTTTGATTACCTTTATCATACACATAATTCTTGATCCTGCTGTAACACACGTCACTAGTTGAGGTGAAATCTTTATCCAAGTGATTTCAGTGAAGTGCAGTTGTATTTGGAAGTTTCATGTACCTCATCTAGTTGATGAACACCAGATTTATGATTGTCCTGGGTTCAGCAATAGAAGTCATTTTTCCACTTCTTAGTTGCTGGTGCAGCGCTGTGGTTTTTTTGACTTTCGGCCTGGGAACAGCGCTGATAACACCGATGTTTTTAGTTACTGCTCAAATGTTTAGTCTGACCAAGGACTTTCTGAGTCTCACTCTCTGCCAGGGAGGAGGGAAAGCCGGGAGGAAGCAGAGACAGAACACCTGACCCAAAATAGCCAAAGAGGTATTCCATACCACAGCACGTCATGCCCAGGATGTATACTGGCAGTTACCCGGAAGGGGAGATGACTGCTCAGTCGGGCTGGGTGGTGAGCGGTTGTACTCTTTTCCCTTGTTATTTCCCTTATCATTATTATTATTGGTGGTAGCAGTAGTAATTTGTGTTATACCTTACTTACTGGACTGTTCTTATCTCAGCCCGTGGGAGTTACAGTCTTTCGATTCTCCTCCCCATCCTTCAGGGAGGTGGGGGGGGGAAGAAGAGGGGGAGTGAGCGAGAGGGCTGCGTGGTTTCTAAGTGACAGACTGAGCTTAAACCACAACACTGAGTTAACCGTGGGATGTTTTCACAGTGTTTTGGGCGAACTGTACTCACTGCTGAGAAAAAACTGATTTTTAGAATTGAAAGGAGAAACACGTTCTCAATAAAGGAGGTTGCAGATGCTATAAGCCACTCTAGTGAAGTCTGACGGCCATAAGATAAGCCATATAACACAATGAAAAATGATGATAGCCCAGTTACAGCTATAACTAGTACCCACGAAACATAGACACACCACCAATTAAAAACGATGGGTGTTCTCTTGCGAAGGAGCATGGAGGCGGTGCCTGGTGGTTTCCTTTCTTTCTGAGGGTTGCTGCCTGCTTCTGCATATTTCTTACTAAAACTGGAATGTGATGGTGGCCTTCTCTGGCAGGCTTCAGCCGCTGGAGGGGAACTTGCAGTTATCGCCTGCTTTTCTGTTCCAATTACATTTGCATCGCTCTCAGGAACAGCGGAGTTCCTCCAGTTTTGGGGATCTCCCTTGCTTCCTGTCCTCTTGGAACGTGGTGGGCTCTGTGACTTATTGGGACCAGGAAGGGTCTCTGAGGGACTAATATTCCTCGATTGTTCTGAGAGGTATGATTTTTGCAAGTGTTCTTTAGAGTTCTTACGATTTCCAGATAGGACGTGTGAGGTTCCCTTTGGGACTCTCTGAACAACACCATGAGGAGGAAGAGGTTCCTTCTGGGAATATTTAAAGAAGGCAATTATCATCATTTCCACAGGTATGGTAAGCAAAGCACATTCAATTCCTAGTGTTACTGATCTCAAATACCTCAGGTGTACTGATGATTCTTCATTCTTCGTAGCATTAAAGAACATGATGTTAACAAGCAGGTTTAATAACAATATTGCTAAACATGAAGACAACCTTTGGAGCCTGCTGTAAGTGCCAGTGAGATCATTAGCAAAAATGGAGAGCCACAGATGGCCCTCTGTTAGGCTGTTGGCAAGTTTAATCAAAAAATAGTCGATTCTGGGCAGCAGTGTCTTCGGGTTTGTGACAGAAAATGTCCTTTCTATTAAACGATCGCCCTTGTCGAGTGAAAGCCATTTCCTGCACATAAAGAACCAGGTCTTCCTAGTGGACATGTTCTCAACTTTGGCTCTGCTTAAGAACCAGCTTGGAGATGGGCCCTTGTTATTGTGCCAGACCCTGAGGGAACAAACATCTCCCAAGTCTTCCTTAGCAGTTAACAGAAAGCAGTCCGTACCTCCTTTTTGGAAAGATGGGAAATGTGGGTGCCATAAACAATGGACTTCGCTCATGCCATTTTGGCCAATGAGCTGAAGAAAGACATTGGCTGTGGTTCCAGCTCCCCAGCGACTGCCTGTGTATAATGTGTATAGTGTTAAGAGAGTCACTGGGGTTTTATTGATGTCTGCTATCAGGATTTTCCCCAGATCTACTTTGTTGGGGGTAACTATTACTTTGGCTGCCAGGAACCTGATGTCGAACGTGGATGCATTTAATGCAGTGTGGACTGACGGTCTTCTGTGACTCCGCTTCATATTGCAGACACAGTGTATCTTCTGCCAGTCGGTCATGGAGCCAAGCCTGCACGTGTCTTCTCTCCACAGACTTAGAACCCCCTCCAGAAACAAGCACTGATCACTAAAAACATATATGCTCACCAGTCTCTGGCTTTGATACCTTATGAAATAGGGTGCCATCAAGACAACAGAAATGTTCTGAGTGTTGGTTCCGCTTTCTTGAGCTGTGGTTGTCAGCAATGACTCTGGGAGACAGATAATATAGGGAGCCTTGACATTACATTCAGCGCTGGCTGTCTCGGTTTTGCTTGCAACCGTTGGCATGTTGTGAGAAGCAGCAAATGAAGCTATGGGATGAGCATCAGTGACGTTGGAGCCTGTAAATACTAGCACCTTGAATGTAACTTCTAATTTTGTCAGGATCTGGATGTATATGCTCTTGATGTTTCCGTTGACTTCTAAAGTAAATCCTCCAGTTGTGTAAGCTTCTGTTTTATCAGGTCCCATTGTTAACTGAAAAGTTGAAGATTCCTTATCCTTTCTAGCAATTGTAATTTCTGCTCCTTCAGGCACTATCCCTAGCTGATCCCCATTAGACTTGGTCTCTGTCATTTTGAACCCGAAGACCGTTGTTGCGATTTCTGTTGTGTAACCTAACCAGGGGAAGGGGTTCTCATCAAACTCAAAAAGGGCAGTGGAAATCACAGCATTATGGGGCAATTCAGAATAATTTCCCTTTTTCAGTGATGGATAAAAGCAGTTCCTGCAGGTGTTTGTTGCCGAAGAAGCATTTACACTCTTCAGGTTTTCATCTTTCTTCAGAGTGATGTTCCAGTGTTTTGTTTCCATTAGAGTACTTGTTTCTCCAGGGACTTTGCCCTGGAGAACTACGTCTGTTATATTTTCCATGATGGAGAAGACTTGTTTAACTGCACCTACATTGACATTCCTATGATGCAGAAGAGCAGCTCTCAGGATGTTGGACAAGCACATTAGTATTCCACTACTCTGAATTTCTGCTGCCTCAGACCAGTCCTCCGTGTTCCTCTGTATCTTCAGCAATCCCGTAACTTCTGTCAGTTTCCTAACAGCAAGGTCTTGTGATCTAAAGTTCAATTCACCAGGGTTGTCTGTGACTTGAGAAAGAGAAGCAACTACTTGATTGATTTCCATTTTGCTTCCAACTGAAATATTCACGGCTATTTTAATCAAGCTTTCCCGAAACTCAGCGTTAGGGAGCTGGATGGTTGGTGTGGCTTTAATATAGTTTAAGACTGAGGCTGTCAGATAAGCCAAATATCCTGCGCTAAAATAATCTCCAGTCTGGAGATAAGATGTCATTGGTGCACTAAACCCGCTTACTGAGGCCACCAGTTCATGAAACACAGCAGCTACTGGTCGACTGTCAGTTGGATTCTGCACGCGGGCATATAAGTTCACTTGGGTAAATGCTCCAAGGGAATCGTGGATTTGAACGTAAAGTGTCAAGGTGTACTTCTGAGATGGCGCTCCAATGGGGAGAAATGATGGAGGAGTTTTAGGCTTATAACCAAAGTACATAATTATGCCAAATGTATTTTCCTTCAAAGAAGATATTTTGGTAGTTTTGTCGGAAGCTACTATCACTTTATATGTCAGAGGCAAATTGCTGTCAGAAAATCCACTGCATTGAACAACAAATTTTGTCAGAAAGGCAGTACCCCAACGTGGATTGATGGTACACTTGCCAGACCTAGGAGGAATATTTATCTTAAAAGCATACTTGTAGATGGAGGACCTACCATCCCAGGTAGTTACTTTTAACAGAAGTATGTAGGATTGATGTGCAGTCTTTGTAAAAGTCAGAGCATGTATAGATAGGTAAGTCCCATATCTCCCCGTTGAGGTTCTGGAAGACCAGTCAAAGCTAACTTCTGTAGAGTTGTCTGAAAAAAGGGACCAGTAGTAGACTGGCTGGTTGTGTGTTCTGCAGTTCAGGCATTTTCCAGACAAGGTAAATCTCTCTGTTGGAATGAGACTGCTCCCACAGTTTTCGAGGCATGTCACGTCCAGAAGGAGTCGGGAGCCGGGCTGCACATTTACAGTTTGGTCAGCGTAACTCATCCTTGTGTCCTTTTGAATCACTAGACGGAAGTAGAACATGGCGTTTCCTGGGAGGGATTCTGGTGGCATTGCTTGAACTGGACCTGAGGATCTTAACCATTTCAAATCCCTCTGGGCTGGATGGCATTTTTTTCCTGGGCTGATTTTCATGGTTTTGTAGTCTGACGCGTCTTTAGTACAGTACCAAGTAAATGTGATTCCCACTGGTCCTTCCTTTGTGTATGAATCAGGATCATAGGATGCAGAGCCATTGAGAACCCAGTTGTCATGAAAACCCACTGTGCGGAATGTGCCTCCTGCAATATTTGCCACTAGACTGCTTCTCTCAATCAGAACGTAAATCCCATCTGACTGCTTGACGACTTCTCTGGTAGAAGCAACGGTTATCTCAAAAGTGAAATTAAACAAATACAGCCCATAATCTAAAGCAAATGCGGGAACTGTTAAGAGCATCTTTTCTATACCATTTAATGAAGAAATGTTCATTGGGTTTGTCCAGTCCGGAATAGTGGTTGTGTCCTGAACAGGATAGACTTGCCAGTAGGGTTTAACAATTCTGACAACTCTGCAATCTGCTACCACTTTGCCAGTGAGGCTGAAAGTTGATGCCCTTTTCTGATGGAAGATAGAGTTATGAAGAGTAGGTTTCTCTATGTACACGGTGCGTATTTTACAGGTTTCTTTCTGGCAAGACACTGGTGCTTCTATGGTTTTTGAAGCATAGTTGTTGACTCTGGCTCTTAAAAGAGCCGGTGTAAGTGCACTTCTGGTACAGTTCACTTTTGCCACAAACCCTGTATATTTCTCTGCATCAAACGGTAAAGCAGAGCGACGGACAAAACGTGTGGCATTTCTTACATGATCATTGTATGTGTACGTGCTATTCTGGAGAAGGTGGTCTTTTTGTGTTCCAAAAATCTGCAGATGGAAGGTCCACTCACACTGTAGCATTGGATGTTGTGCAGGGATAAACCACACTAAGTAAGTAAAGCTCTGCAGAAAAGGATGGCTGCTGCTGAAAACATGGACTTCAAGGTCTCTTTCTGCCAGGGACCTAAACAAAGCCCTCTTCTGATTTACATAAAGGTACATATTGAACTTGTAACAATGGAAGGCCACAAACTCTATGGAGAATAAGTAGGAGAGGCCCTTATGTTGGTAGAACACAGTGTGTGTGTTAGCGCCATCTGTGTAAATAGGGCTGTGGTTATCTTTAGTTGTGTAAAATGTTCCATGGTTGTACCTGAAAATGTATGTGCTACTGTTGGTCTTCCCTGGCTGAAGGTTGACATGGGTGGGTGTTTCTCTGCCTGCAGTTAGACTGAGAGTACCATTAAGTAAATGTATTTCTTCTGTCAATTCCTCAAACCCCTTTCCATCAACAGGAAAGTAAATACTGGCCACCACCACCTCACCCAGGCTCTGAGGTGTGGGAACAGCACAGAAGTTGCTTTGCAAAGTAAAGGCACTGTAGGAACGGACCCAACCTCCTATAGCCTGTGTGTCCACCAGTCTGTAGGCCAGTGTCTGCAGGGTAAGGGGCTGAAGCCTCCAGGAGAGGCTGAGTGGCTGTTGAGAAACACTAATGAGTTTGGAGCTGATGCTGAGGACATGCAACAAGTCAGGCTCTACCTTGAGAGAGACGTTGATGCTTATCTGAGGCATCTGCTCAATGCTGACTGAAGCAATATGGAGCCCAGGATGCCCGTAGCGCACAGTCAAGCGGTAGCTGTAGTAGGTGGCACAGGTCTGCTGCAACTCAGCTGTTGGGTAAATATCAAGTGGTAGCGTCTCTTGGTGCTCACTGCTGGGAAGGAGAAGGGTAGAGGGGCTGCCCCCCTGGCTGCTGAAGCGGTACTGCCAGCTGACACTCTTGAGACGTGCACACCAGCCCAGCTCTACTGGCTGCCACGCGAGGATCAGGTGTGTCTGCGGCCAAAGCACAAAGAGCCGCATATCCTGGGCAGCCATCTGGATGCTCACGTTGTGATGGAAGCACTTGGGTGCAGCACACGAAGCAGATGAGCACTGCACTGTGAGAAGGCTGAAGCCCATGGGTGGAGGATCACTTCCCGGTAGGAGGCCTGTTTGCAGCGTGACCTGGCCCGACCAGTGCGAGGTGTTCTTCACCCAGGCCGAGTTCAGGTACCAGGCGCAGTGGGGTGGGGATTGTGGCCACCCCGCTTTTTTCTCTACCTTGGGCCTTGCTCCCAAGGCAGGCTTGTAACGCAGGTTCATGGTGCTGCTCCACAGGCATGAGACCCGGCGCTCGTTGTCCTGCCGTTGAAAGACTTGTCCGTGAGTGCCCCAGCAGCTGACGAGCAGGGGCGGTGGCTGGAAGCAAGGAGGGGAGACCCCCGAGCCCTGGGGCCTGCAGCAGAGCAGCAGCAGGATCAGATGGAGCGCTGCCATTGCCTTTGAGGCGCAGGACACCGACTGAGGCACACGGTCACTGGAAAACGTTGTGGGCGTTGACCGTTGGGGGCCCGGTCGCGCGCCTGACCCGGCCCCGCCTCCTCTTCCTGCCCAGAGGCGCGAGGCGCGGAGCTGCCGGGCTGTGGATGCGGGGCTTATGGCGCTGCTGAGGGACTGCAAGGTGAGGGCAGGTCTGTGGGGAGCGGGACGGAAGCGGCCCGCCCCACGGGGCCCTTTTGTCAACGGCCGCTCTGACTGTAGCCCCTGCTGTTGCCGGGCGGCCAGGGGCGGCGGTGTGCGCCCTTGTGGCGGGCGGTGTCTTCCCGTGTGGCCTTGGGAGGCCCCGGGCCCGCCCGAGCGCCGGGCGGGGAGGGGAAGGGAGGGCGGGAGAGCCGCTGGGTCTGGGGCGCTGGGTCTGGGACGGTATAGCAGCGAAGCCGGCCTGGGCTGGCGGGAGGGCGCGGAGAGCCAGCCCCGGCGTGGAGAGGCCTGTGCTGGAGAGAGCCTGTCTGCCTCAACCCGCGGCGCCTGGCACTCGGGGTGTATTCATGGAATCAGCTGGGTTTGAAAAGACCTTTAATATCATCAAGTCCACCCTTACGCCAAGTCCACCACTAAACCATATCACTGAGGGCCTCATCTACATGATTTGTGAACACTGCCAGGGACGGTGATTCCACCACTTCCCTAGGCAGCCTGTTCCAATGCCTAAGCACCCTTTTGGTGAAGAAATGTTTCCTAATATCCAATCTAAACCTCCCCTGGCTTGAGGCAGTTACCTCTTGTCTTAATCACTTGTTACTTGGGAGAAGAGACTGACAGCCATCTCTTTACATCCTTCTTTTAGGCTGTAGTAGAGAGCAGTAAGGCTCCCCCTGAGCCTTCTCTTCCACAGCCTGAACAACCCCAGCTCCCACAACTTGTGTTCCAGACACTTCAACAGCTTCATTGCCCTTCTTTGGACCTGCTCCGGCATCTCTCTTCCAGTGAGGGGTGCAAAACTGAGCACAGGATTCAAGGGTCTTGTCCCATAGGAACTCATCTGCCCTTTCTGTGGGGCTCAAAAGCGGTCAGGTCTTCTTTTAACTTGAAGCCATCTTTGAGTCCCAGCGTTCAATATCTGGCTGCAGGGCCTACTTACTGATCTGTCATTTGAGTGCTCTCTTCCCGAGCAAGTTCATGTTCTTTGTCACTATTTTTGTTGTTGTTTTTTGATTAATTAGGTAATGCGAAGTAAAGAGAAGTCTTGGAGATCTGAGAGACTCGTAAGTCCCTGGAAACAAGACTGGTTGGCAACTCTTGTCCAAGTGCCGGCGTAGTCACCTGTCTCTTCGATGTCACTGCCGTACTTGTGAAGACAGTGGCTTTTCCAGATCACAGAGTTATTTAGAAAGCTGTGAGGATGGAAACATTTTTTGCCCTCATTTGGGGCAAGCCGATGATTTTGGAACAGCTCTCGGGAAGAAAGGTTGGCTCAACATCATTGTGGATCAAAGGCAAGAACACGTCTTTCACCCACACGTAGATATCTTCTAGCTTATCTGCACTGGAAAGTTGTGGAGAGAATTGGTGATGTATGAACCGGTTGTAGTGGAAACTGCTGGCTTTCTCAGCGGAATAGGCAAAATTTAATACCAGTGTTAAAAAGACAAGGTGACTGATGAAACCTGTGGTGAAAATAAATGCCTTGACTTTAATTTTTGCTCTTTTACGCATTTTTGCTGTATCATCAGCTTCTAAAGGCCTGTAGTGCTTGCTGCCTCTGACTTCAGCCAATTTCAAGTGTACCTCTCTCATCTCATCAGCACTCATCGTTCCTCTAGCAAACATAAACTCACAACCCTTGCCCTGAGTATTCTGGGTTCAGCAGTAGCAGTCATTTTTTCTCCTTAGTAACTGGTGCAGCGGTGTGTGTTTTTGACTTTTCGGCCTGGGAACAGCGCTGATAACACCGATGTTTTTAGTTACTGCTCAAATGTTTAGTCTGACCAAGGACTTTCTGAG
>JANHGB010026261.1:0-19214 GCA_026283785.1 Coracopsis vasa
GGCTCAGAAAGTCCTTGCTCAGACTAAACATTGCTAAACCACAACTGAAAACATCAGTGTTATCAGTGCTGTTCCCACGCCAAAGGTCAAAAACACAGCACTGCGCCAGCTACTGAGAAAGAGAAAAATGACTGCTACTGCTGAAACCAGGACATAAAGATTCCCAAAGCAAAGCAGCCTGAGGTTGACAAAGCCATTTCATTTTAGTTGAAAGGAAAGTTTACGTCAGTTATCATCAGGGCACTTTATTTCTTGGCTAGCCAAAATATGTTGTTTCTTTTCAGGGAAGATCCGATACTCCCCAGTGGTGATTAAAGTTGCAAAGAGAAGTTACCTCCTTGTTCTGGATTAAAAATAAGCCTCAGGAGAAACAGGCTACATCCATGTCAGAAAAAGAGAAGAGGATTGCTGTAAATTTCTAAGGAACCTAATGATTTTTTTCATAGAATCATAGAATGGTGTTTCCATCCATGCTCATCTTCAGCTTGTTCAAGCTCATCTTGCATGTCTGGACTCTTCTCAGAAGACCAGCATTAAATAAAATGGAGAAGTCCCTTGTGAGAAAGGGATATTTTTGGGGAAAAAAAAAAATCATGGAAGAAGGGGAGACATCCAGGGAAAAAGAAAGTCAAATGACCAGGTCTTTCTAAAGAAGGAGTCCGTCATCTCACTGATAGGCAACATGCAGTGAGCACTGATTTGGGGCCCAGACTTAAGTTCTCAGCCCTATGTTTTTCTAGCAAAGCGAAGAGTCCAACATATTGCTGTATTTTACATAGTGTAATACAGTTTTACTGGATGTGCCAATGGAAAAGCTCCCACATTGCTGAATTAATACATACAATTACAAGCTTTGCCAGTCTGTAGAAATTGAACCCCAACCACACACTTGCTCTGGGTGCTCAGGAAGGCCAGCTAGATGCTAGACTAACTGGTCAATGTGATAACATACTGCTTAATTCTTTCTTTTAGCACCAGGGTGGGAACTTTCTTGAATGCAGGTGGTCTTCAGTTTACCTTTTGCTGTTGCTGCTATTGCCTGTATCTTTCTGAAGTGGGTGTTCTGCTGTTTTTTGGGCTGAAGGGCATTCTCCTTGGGCTGGGTCAGTGCCCCTTCGGAGAAAGGAGCAGCTCTCTCCAGCCTGGTCAAAGAAGTGTGTGGCACATGCACCCACTCTAATAAAGACTTGACAGAAGTTGACAAAAAACTTCCCATGAAGTTCTTGTTACACCCAGCAGGCCTCCAGCTGGGGACTCTCCCCTTGGGTCGGGATGCCATCCAAGGCAATTCCTTGAGGTTGAGAAACCTCCCTTTATTAGGTGACTGATTGTGCATTTCGGATCATTAGCCATGTTTTATGAATTAAGAATTAATTCTTGAATCAGCAATGTAGAATCACAGAATCATAGAATGGCTAGGTTTGGAAAAGACCTTAAGATCATCTAGTTCCAACCCCCCTGCACTGATGAATTCATGTAGTTGATGGAATTTGAACAATAATTTTTGTCTGGTTTCAAATGACTGGTCCCGTAACACAGTGCAAATGTCAAAGTAGGAGTCTACTTTGTATTCCGAGGTAATAAGAAGAGACAATGGACTGAAGACAAAATAAACCATTTATCAAATTTTCCCTCCTAAGATATGTCATCTTGCAGTGAGAAACAAAGCTTGCAGTGAGAAACAAAGCTTGCAGTTTCACTTTTTCTCTTCCTAGTCCATTCCTGGAAGGGAAACTCCCTATATCAGCCAGCCAAGGGCAGCCCGCAAGGAGGGAGGTCTGGGGAAGGAGCTGCTGACCTCTGGGGAGAGGACAGTGGTCTGGGCCCATCCCCTGACACTGCCTCTTGAGAAACAGAGAGGAGGAGGAAGGCAATCAATAAGCCTGGAATCTCACAATCCAGTGATGAAGGGCCACCTTTTTCGTGCTGGTGGAGGGGGATCAGAGCTGTCGCTCAGAGATGAAGCACGGTTGGTCCCATGGAGGTGTCTGCGCCGTGTGTTGGGAGTTTGGGCCCGATGTTGCAAGTGGGAGTTGTCTTTCACCCACATGAGCTTAGCGGGGATGGGGCTGCTGCCTCTTTCCAGTGCTGCAGAGCCAGAGGATGCCACTGACGGCCGCTGCCTTCTGGTGCTGGGGCTGCTTGTGTTAGGTACTGGCACACACTGGGACAGCCCCTCTCCGCCTGGCTGTGGGTGCTCCTCTCAGCATGTGGTGCTGGTGGTTGGCTTCTCTCCCAATGTGTTGTGGGCTGCGTGTAGGGAGTTTGGGTCTATCAGTTCAACCTGGAGTAGTTTCGCCATTGTTCAGGCCCTGGGGAGCTGGAGCTGCTGCTGCCGTCACATGCTGGGAAGCCGTGCCATGGCCCGATTGTTGCAGTGCCAGAACTGCTGGTGTCTGGTGCCAGGGAACTGTGGCATGGCTATAATGCCTCCTGGCTGTCAGTGCTAGTGCTGCTGCTCTCCGATTCCTGGGAGCCAGAGGAGGATTCCAATGACTCCTGACTCTCATTGCTGGAGCTGCTGGTAGCACATGCTGGGGAGCACTGGGATAGCCCCGACATGGCCTGTCTATGTGTGCACCTCTTTGCACGTGGTCCTGGTGTGTGACTGCTGTCCTGGCGTCTTTTGCTCCTTGTAGTGGGACTTTGGTCCCGACGTTGCAATGGGGAGCGGTCTTGCACCCACGTGGGCCCAGTGGATCTGAGGCTGCTGCTTCTTTCCAGAGCCGCGGGATGATGCTGATGGCTGCTGTCTGCTGGTGCTGGGGCTGCGGTTCGCACATGATGGCGAGCACTGGGACAGCCTGGGCACAGCCTGGCTGCAGGAGCTCCTCTTAGTCGTGCTGCTGCCATGCAGCTGCTTTTGCAGCATCTTCTGGGCTGCATGGAGGGAGTTTGGTCCCGACATTGCAAGCGAGAATGGTCTCGAACCCACACCGGCCCAGTAAGTCTGCAGCTGCTGCTTCTTCCCCTTGCTGTGCAGCCATGAGATGATGCTAATGGCTGTCACCTGCTGGTGCAGCGGCTGCAGGTCTCAGGTGCTGGGGAGCATTGCAAAGTCTCGGCACCACCTGGCTGCTGGTGCTGCTCTCAGCACATCTTGCTGGCCGTCAGCTTCTCTCTCGCTGTCTTGTGGGCCGTGTGTAGGGAGTCTGACAGTTGCCCTGAGTTGGTTTTGCCGTCAGTTGGGCCCAGGGGGGCTGGAGTAGCTGCTGTCCTCACAGACTAGGAAGCTCTGGCATGGCCCTGATAGCATCTGTCTGCTGTTGCTGGGGCTGCTGGACTCCTGTGCTGGAGGCCCCAGAGTCTGCTCCGATGCTGCCTGGCTGCTGGTCCTGGGGCTGCTGGACTCCTGTGCTGGAGGCCCCAGTGTCTGCCCCGATGCCACATGGCTGCTGGGACTGCTGGACTCCTGTGCTGGAGGTTCCAGAGTCTGCGCCAGTGTTGTTGGGCTGGCGGTGCTGGGGCTGCTGGACTCCTGTGCTGGAGGCCCCAGTGTCTGCCCTGATGCCACCTGGCTGCTGGGGCTGCTGGACTCCTGTGCTGGAGGTTCCAGAGTCTGCGCCAATGTTGTTGGGCTGGCGGTGCTGGGGCTGCTGGACTCCTGTGCTGGAGGCCCCAGAGTCTGCTCCGATGCTGCCTGGCTGCTGATGCTGGGGCTGGTGGACTCCTGTGCTGGAGGCCCCAGTGTCTGCCCTGATGCCACCTGCCTGCTGGTGCTGGGGCTGCTGGACTTCCAGAGATGCAGGAGACTGCCCCAGTGCTCCTGGGCCAGCAGTGCTGAGACCAGCAGGCTCTGAGCTGGCAACAGAGGCTGCAAGGGGAAGCAGGAAGGTCGAGGATATGGCTGCTAGGCCTGGGGCAGGATAGGCTGAAGAGGTGCCCCAGCTCTCCTGACACAGAGAGAGTCTGCCAAGCCCACACCAAGCACCCACTGCCAGACCTTGCCTGGCCCCTGGCCCCAGCCCAGGAGCACCAGAATGCTTTGACACTTACAGGTGCCCAGGCCAGCACATCTGTCACACTTCCATCTGGCCCAATGGCTGTGCCTCAAACCGGAGCAGCGTTTGTGCAGCAGTGCAGGAGCAGCAGAGGAACAGCTGCTAGGGCCTGGGGAAAGAAATGGGTTCATGTCTCTGAGGATAAAGTGCCTACATCATCCAGCAGAGCTCTTGTTCTCAGCCCTTCTGCTTCAAGCACTTGCTGTGACAGAGATCCTGTGCTGAGCCCCGGGGTGCAGCTTTGGCAACTTACCCATCTCTCTCTGCCACCCTCCTGCCCCCTGGACAAAGGCATTCCCTAGCATTGCAGCGTCTGTGCTTCTCGTTCAATTCCGCATAGGCGTTGTTGTCGTCCCATGATGGAGATCTGATGAAGAATGGAAAATTGATAAGTCACTGCTGCCCTGGCATAAGGCAGATGCAAGGCCCCCCTACTCTTCACCCCCCACCCCCTCCTGCCCTATTTCCAACTCCTCCATGGAGCTAAAGCCCAGACTCAGGGGACAGCAGAGGGCCGCGACTGCTGGGACAGGTCCAGGTGTGGCACAATGCCGGGCAGAACGACACTAACCTCATGGGGATTTGGATCCCCATGTTGAACATTTCCACAAGAAACCAATTCTGATTTTTACACAGAGGGCACTGTAAGCAGAAAATGCCTGAGTGCATAGCCTGTCCCTGCAGGAGAAACACAAGGAGCATGAGTGAGGCTCTGGTGCTGCTGAGAGCCTGCTGTCCCTGAGACAAGGGAACAGCTCCTGCCTGGACACAGTCCTGTGGAACTAGGTGTGTCTGCACGCTGGGCACACCATGGTCCCGTAGGTGGTTCTGCCTTCCACAGAGTCCAGGCAGATGAGGGAGGTGGTGTTCTCTGGAGCTATCTTCTCTTGCTGCTGTGGGCAGTGCTCCCAGCAGTAGGACCTGGGGGAAGAGTGAAGAGATGGGTGAGATGAGAAGCAGTGGGTCCTTCCCAGTGACAGTGAGGAGTGAAGAGGAGATATCTGAATGGCGGGAAATAACGGGTGATGCATCTGCCCTCCATGCACAGGGAAGATGGAATCTGCGGTCGCAGCCTGTCTCCCAGCAGGTGACGGTGGCCCCTCTCTCACCACACACGAAGCAGACCTAGAAAGAGCAGAGCAGCCACCATCAGCGGCAGCCTCAGGGCCTCCACAGCCAGCCCCACACCTCAGGGTAGGGTGTAGGATGTGGCTGCTGCTGGGTCACAGGCCACAGATCTGCCTGGCAGAGAGGGCTCCTGTGCTGAAACCTCTGTAGAGCTGCTGGGAGCAAGACTTTTGTCCCAGAGCTGGTTGGAAGGGCTGGGATTTTGTTCTTGGCGTCTGGACTAAGCTCCTGCAAACCTCTCCTGGCAAAAATCTCCCTGATCGTCTCAGATCCTCACCATGTGGACTGCCTGCTCAATTGTACATTGAATATCATGAAGAGAAAATCTCATCCGTCCTTCGTATTCGGTCTCTTCTCAAGGAAGCTCAGAGGCAAAAAACTGCAGAAGAGAAGAGACAAGGAGGTGATGAGGGGTATGTGGCAGAGCCGGCATGTTGCAAAGCTGCAGCCACCCCCAGAGGAACTCACCAGGCAAAAGAGATGGGCAGAGATCCCTTGATTGCCCAGATGTGGCCGCAGACATCCAGGTCTGCCTCTGTGCGGCGACACAGCCCGCATGCTGGAGGAGAGAGAGCAAATGCCACTTGGAATGAACACCTCTCTGGGGCCAGGGACGTGTCCCAGAGGGACATGGTTTCCTGGTGAACTTGGCAGTGTTATGTTTACAGTTGGACTAAATGACTTTTAGGGCTTTCTCCAACCTAAATGATTCTGTAATTCTATTACCATTACACGGTTTCTTTATCACCATTTGCTTACCCTTTGATTTTCCTTCAATCATTGATTTGATCATTGCTTCACCATGAAGAAAGCCCTTTCAATCCAAATTTCTGATTATGTCAGGGAGATCAATTTAAAGATATCCATGCCAAATTACACCGTTTCTGAAGAAGCCTCAGGTATGATATAAACTGTAGGACATAGTTTAATTCAGTTGATAAATATCAATGATTGCAAAAGGCAAGTGCTCCATGGCTTTGAAACAATTTTCCATCAAATTAAGGTTTTCTTAAACAAAAAGGAAAATATAGGGCATGGATTCTACTTACAGGGTAAGGGATATATGTGTGAAAGAAGTGCTAAACAAAGGAAAAGCAAGAAAAGACGTTTTTAGTTAAATAATGAGAATGACCCAAATCTTATTACATTTACACTAAATACCAACAAAAACAATCCCAGTGGTCTGACCCTTTAGCAGAGATGTGACTAAAAAAAAGATGATGATACAAGTTCTTTTCCAGAAAAGTAGACTTAATTGTGCTGAAAGCATGGCAGTAAAAGCCTGAGGAGGCTGCTAAATAAGGTCACAGGTGCGGTGTATGGAAGAAGTCCCACACAACTTACGTGCACCCCAACATCACTTTAAAAGGGTGACACTTCATTAATACAGATTCTTCATCCACAAAGTTGGAAAGAGCAGAGTCCCTCTATATTCGTCAGGCCAAGTCTCTTCCCCATCCTTTGACATTAGATGCGTGGTTAAATTCTTTGAAACCTTATTCATGTTACAAAAATGAAGACTCCTTCCTATTAATTCAAACTTTACCTATTTTTTGCTGTCACTTCACTAAGAAAAGCAATCTTCAGAACAAGAAACACAGTCATACCCATATGAAATTACCTTATAGAATACTGGACTTGTTCCTAATAACACTTGCGTCCTCATGCATATTCCCCAAACTGGCATCTTCAACATCTTTCTTCAACATCTCATCTACTTCAGCTTCACTTTCCACATCTGAATGGAATATCACGTGTTTATGCTTGCCTGCTGGCTGGCTATCCTGTGGAACAGTGAAACTCTCAAGTCAAACTTAGCAAATACTTGCTGCAGTTATACCCAGTATCTAAAAGATGTTTCCGTGACATGAAAGGAGGAATCTACTATTCCTCTTGCAACTCTAGACACTTCCCAGGAATTAGGTATGCATCATTTTGTATACACGCACAAGAAAAGTGGAAACATAACCCAAAATTACAGAATATAATTTTTAGAATATCTTAAACCACATCTATGAATTCCCTGTTTCTTTTACTGCATACTATTCGGAGAGAAGTTGTGAGTCTCACTACCAGACTGGAGAGGGCTCCTTGAATGAGTTTCTTCTGTAACTCTCTCTCTCCTAGAGCTGCTAGCCTCTTCTGGTTATCCTGCAACTGCTTCTTTTTTGGTCTATGTCCCTTTGAAGCAGTAGCATCAAGACAAAGCTCTTTATTTTCCAGAAGGCTTCTCTTCCCATCCTCACATTTATCAGCTTCACATTTTGGCTTTTTATTGCTTACATCTCGCTTTGATTGTGTTGAAAGCAGTTTGGGGCTTATCAGTTGTCGTTTACCATGTTTCTGGGACACTGCAGCATTACTATCCACGTCGCTGCTCTCATCTTCACTCTGGTACATAGAAGGAGCAACATCTCCATGCTCTGAATTTTGCTTGTCTTGTGTAGAAGTTGCATCTTAGTTCTTTCCTTGCAAGCGTGGCCTGAACACAGGCTGACCTCTCTCATATGCAAAGGAGGCGGCATCTGACAGTTCCTCGTGTGGTTCACAATGCGTATTTTGTCTCTTTTTACTTCTGAGTTCAAGTGAATACATTGGATGTTTCTTCCACTGTCTTTTAGACGAATCCTCCCCCCAGTAAGAAACACAGTCTTCAAGATCTAAACTTTCTACAGACCTCTTCTCTAAACCAGTTCTGTCCCTCAGTAGCTCTTTTGCACAAAGGGACCTCATTCCTCTGGAGGGCTGATATTTGAAATGTAAATTATTTTGTCCCTTGGAGCTTGCTTCATCAGCATCCTCCTCCCCCACCAAAATCCCAGCAACTACATCTTCAGGACAGATACATTTTTTCCTAACTGCAGGGCAAAATTTAGAGAGTTTTGGTATGGCAGTATTTTGGTGGATCATATTTCACAATGTGGGTCTGAGTTAAGGAACTAACCCAACATGATGCTTTCAGCAAGCAAACTTCCAGTCTTTATGAACAGGCTGGATTTTGTGTGAAAGGACAACCCAGAGTCCTTTTTCATGTCAGGAACATAAGCCTTTAAGCAACTGACTTGCAGCCTAAACAATGTATTCAAATCACACAAGCCTACTGCAAGATTTAATTTGGGAATCCAGTGAATCAACATTGGCTACTATGTCAAACTTCCAGACTGTGAAGCAAATGTTTCCCCATATGACGAAAGAAAGAGGGGAATCGTGCCTATGGCAAGCCAAAGTGAAAAGGATATTTTCTTTTTCTGTTGACTCCTAAGGGGCAGGATAGGCAAGAATATGCCAAATTTACCAACAACCCATTTCTGAAAGAAAAGAAAAATAACCAGTGTTAAACAAAGAAGGAATGGAAGTAATCCTGGAATAAAACAAGATGTATATTCTTGGTAACAGAAACACTCATAAAGAACCATCTGTGATTAGTTCTTTATTTGTTTACTCTCTTCAGTGAGATGCATTTGTACTGTGCAAGTTAGCCAGCTTCCTTCACAAAAAGGGAGAACAAACCAAAACCATCCCTGAATTTCTACAACCTCCAAAAAGCGAGTGATAACAAAGAAATAGATTTCTTTAATTTACAAGTACTAATTTTAATCTAAAGCTTCTGGTTTATGAACTAATAGTGATAACTATACAGATAGGATCACTATTATTTTGCACTTTTCCCAATACATGAAAGAAATCACATCCTCCTGCACCCATTCAATTTTATTTTATTGAAAACTGACATGCCTGTAAAGCAAGGAGATAGGAAATAAGAAATTTCTTCATTAAAAAAAAAAATACACCTAAGGCTTAACTATGCCTCCTTCTACAAATTTCTTCAGCATTTCTTCAGCATGATCTTATTATTCACTTGATTTAAGTTTCTATGTGAAAAGTCATAGAATCATAGAATGGTTTGGGTTGGAAAGGACCTTAAGATCATCAAGTTCCAACCCTCCTGCCATACGCAGGGACAGCACACCCTAAACTGTGTCACCCAAGACTCGGTTCAGCCTGGCCTTGAACACTGCCAGGGATGGAGCATTTGCCACTTCTTTGGGCAACCCATTCCAATGCCTCATCACCCTCATACCCTTATATCTAACCTAAACTGCCCCTGCTTAAGTTTGAACCTGTTACCCTTGCCCTATCACTACAGTCCCTAATGAAAAGTCCCTCTTCAGCTTCCTGCAGGCTCCCTTTAGATACTGGAAAGATGCTATGAGGTCTCTAGGCAGCCTTCTCTTCTCCAGGCTGAACAGCCCCAACTTTCTGAGCCTGTTTTCATACGGGAGGTGCTCGAGCCCCCTGATCATCCTCACACCCAAGTCTTAAACAGGAAAGCTCACATCCAGATTTCAAGTTCTAACTTCAAAAGACTCATTCAGGTCATTCAGATACATGTACCCTGATGTTTCTACGCTACTGTCAGATAGGCTCTTCTTTACTTCACGTCTTGTGCACTCTGAAAAACACAGTTAAGGACTACTGAAAACCAGAGGGAAAAGTCCCTTTTAAGTAGTCCCTGCTCTCTCTCTTCAGGGACACACATGCATTTCCCACCCCTCTGAAAGTAAGGGCTGCAACAGAAGAAAGGACGCAGTCATTGAAATCCAACCTGCAAAAAGTACACCACCTAGTACCATCTTATGCAAGTTCTGCAGGTAGAAAAAGCCTGTCTGTCATGAAGCAACTGAAAGTTTGAGCCCTGTTTCCTTCAGAATGATGATAAAAGCAAACCCAGATGGGATCAGGTTGTCAAAAAAAAGGGCCAACTTTTAACTCAGTTATTTAATCCAGATTGAAAATAAACACCCAGACTGGCTGAGTGCTTTCAGAAGACTGACAAAGACACAACAATGAGTAACTGCCACGTTCTCTCTTTACCTGGCATTAAATTATGTGACAGAGGGAACAGTCAGAGGCCTAAGCATGTTTGCAACCTGGAGTAGGATGGGTTCAGAAGCACCAGGATGCTTTGGGACTGAATTCCTTTTGTAACACCACTCTGAATGGTTGGAGAGAAAAGGAGAGAGGCACTCTATGTCCTACGCTTCAAGTAAAGTGGCGTTTTTGTGCTTCAGTATGAGCCAGGGATCACGGAGCTGGATGGTGTGTCCTAAGGACCAGTGTAATTAAGGATCAGGTGCCAGATGCTCTGAAAACCTCCAGACTGGAATTTTTGGCTTCTCTGCAGCTGGAAGTGCTGAATCTCATGTGACAAAAAGCTAAGCAATACAGATGCCACTAAAAGAGCCAGCTAAGGTAAAGCCTTTCAGAGAGTCATCTCCCCAGTCACCCCACGACTTCCCCCATCTCTTGCCATGCCTCAGAACTGGGACTGCCTTTGTGCTCCACCACAGCCCTTTCTATGGCAGCCAAACTCTGTTGCACAGGCAGATGGCAAATGAAAGTAACCATCCCATTGGTACGCAGGCAGATCAGGAATGTCTTCTTCTATAAAAAGTGGAATGACCTCAAAGCAAATGAGGTGTTTCTTACTACCTGCCTTAAACGCCACTAGAGTGTGGAATGAAGCCAGCTTCTTGCTAAACAGTTGAGTGTTTCAAGCCCAGACCTGACTCTATTGAACACTACCCAAACAACAGCACTCAGACTAGTCAATAAAAAGTATTACTAATGGTCACTTTTCTCCTCTAAGCCAAGTGAAAAAATGGTGCCACACTGTTGCTGAGGATACATTTTGCAGCTAGCAACATCTCAATAAAACACATGCGTTTCCAATTAAGAAGCGTTTCCTCAGCAAGGCTTAGCACAGATCTCATGGAGCCATACTCAGCATTGGTATGAGCTCAGCGACGGTCAGGTCTCATATTGAGCCAATTGCTACACCCAGCAGTGTCTCAGTGACCCCAAACCAAAACTTGAGCATTAAACTAATTAGCAGTATGCTAGTGCTTTTATACAGTCCCTGCAACCAGCAGGATAAAAGATAAATAAGTTGTTAGCCTCTCCTAAAGGCTTCCAGACTATTTATTTATAGACTCATTTATAGGTGCCCTTCACAGAAGCATCTGACCTTTTCATAATGATTACTGAACCTCTCCCATAAAGCCTGTGCATAATGAGACAGCATTATAGTGCCCATTTTAAACAGATGAGAACATGGACTGAAAACAAGTAAATGAAACGATCTGGTTGCAGAAGCAATCTGTTCCACAGACATGTGCCAAACAAAGACTCTATTACTCTATCACATCTCCTTTAAAAACCACTGAGATGGGTCTGGTGCTGCTGGAAGAACTTTGTAATACTCTAACATCTATAGATTGGCATTAGACCCAGCAAAGGAAGGAAGAAGATGCGCACCATCAAGTGATCCCACCAAACACCAGCAGCACCTTCTGATTACCTTCCTCTTAATGGAATGGACCTGTGAGTCACAAAACTGCAGTTGTTCTGAGGCTGGCTTTCCTTCAGTCTCCTAAGTTGTTCTTGGTGTGTGGTGTGGCTCAAGGTGGACAAAGGTTTCCTCAGCCTGGAAATGAAAACATGCTGAAGTGTCAGATCAAAGCTTCATTTCAGCCCTTAGAACAACCCCATCACTCACAATATTTACTTTTCATTTGCCATCAGTAAGACATAGGTTGCTAAACTGACACTTGGCCGTACGTACCAACTGCAAACTTGATTTCTTTCTGCACTACCCTGCTGGAAAGTTTCCAGACTGTTTTTCACAGGTGAAGATACCATCTTGTCACAAAAGTAAACACAAAAAAGAGATTGCTAGTGCTGCATCTAGTGGATGAACTGAACCTCTTTATTGCTACAGGATTACTAGTTTGAAACCTGTATTCCAGAACACTGAGAATCACCTGATGAAACCAAAGATGTGTGAAAACTCACTGACTGTTATTATCAGAAAAGAGATACCTAAGATCAGACGCAAATCAAGCACTGTCATGTCCTAACTTTCTGCTTTTTGCCACAGCAGCTGACATCTCTGCAAAAAATTCTGCAGGAAATGTAAGAAACATGACTGACCACCCAAAAACTCTTTCCAGGTTGATGTTTATGTCACAGTATTTTTGTCCAAATTTGGGTTAAAAAAAAAATAAAAATTCAAGCCTGAAAATTATTCCAATAGTCAGTAACAGCAGCATGGGTGTAACATGTCTCTCCCCTGAAGCTAAGTTGTTAGCACACTGCTGGAAATCACCTCAATTCTACTCCTGTCTGATGTTGAAGGGCTGCACTACTGAGAAACATATTTTTCTCTTAAGCTGTGCTATCAACAGCCTCTTTTTACTACATATAGGATCATAAAATAGTGGAGATGGGTAAATCTGGCTCATTTCTTTTCACACCAAAACATTTTCCAGAACAACATAAAATATCCCCTCACCTCTCATGTCCAAGAGTGCCACGTTTGAGGCACCCAGGGTTCATCAGCAATGACTGCAGAAACTCACCCAGACAGCAAAGAGTAATTCCAGCAAAGCGCATCAGACAGCTTGAAGGCAAACTCTTTTATGAAGGATTTAATGACCTCGTTGGAAGCTATTGCTCTGTTCCCATACAGCGTGTTCAGATTATTAATAGGTATTTATCTTCCAAAGGAAAGAACAAGAAGATTAAATGCACAGTTTAAGAAACTGAGAAAAGAATGATTTTTTAAGTATGACCAGGTAGATGATCACAAGCACTTTTGAAAAGATATCTTCTGAGATACGCAATGCTTTACCTAAAAAGAGCCAGGCTCTCTTGGCTGCCCTATACAGCCAGCGTGGCAAACTGATGATGATGCTGCTGACAGAAACAAGGGGTGGGGGTGTGGAAGAGGAATGGGTGAGTATTGAACGTGCCCAGTTTGCTTATGTATATATGAATAGAGTCACTCAATGCAAATAGAATTTAAATTTCAAAATAAATGTTATGTTTAAAAGTCAACATTTCAGTGATTTAGGTAAAATAAAATTCTTGTAACACATTGGAGTCGTATTTTCTTCCAAATGAGGAAAACAAGAGGTTTTATTTAACTTTTTTACCTTTCTTGGCCTGTGAAAAAAAACAACATAGTATTTATATAGTTTTGTTCTACATTAAGGTTTTGTACTAATGATTTGATTTTATCCTATAGTATTTTAATTGAAGCAACCCCTAAGGCCATCACCATACAAGTAACTTCAGACATCTGTACCATATTAATTAAATCAAATTTTCAAGTAGGAGCTCAAAAGCCCTCAACCTTACATTTCAGCTGGGCATCAGTGTGGAAAACAGCACCATCATATTGTGTTAGATTATATGGCTACTCAGGTTCACCCGGTCCTGCCTATCCCACACTGCCCTTTTAGTCCTGTTCGCGATTGCAGTGCACATGGGTAAAACCCTTCCAAAATCTTTGTTCACGAAGCCAAGACATCAATCAGTATGGCTACTCATTTAAAACTGCGCAGTTTAGAGTTTACCATGCTATAAAGTATTTGTTTTTATTGCCTTCCTCTTTTGATACTTTGAAGAAAATAAGTGTATGAGAGGGACACATAGAAAGCAATTTTCTTGTCTGTGCACTCACCAGGTTACACAAAGATGCAGTGCTTTCTTTCAGCTTTTTTATTATAATTTTATAAATAATAAAATTCTTGCAGGAGACACAGAAATGGTTACAATTATTTGTTCGATTGACATGATGCCTCTTAGGCTAGTTTCTAGTTTTAAGCTATTGATTTGGCAAATAAAGATTAGACTTTCCATACCAAGGTGGATATGCTAAGCCCCCTTTTTAATGCCTGCAGAAATGAAGAAACTAATGAAGGAAAAAAATATCTTTGGGATCTAGACCTGGCCACAAGTGTACCCTTGCCAGGTACTTAATGAATATTTTGCTGCTCTGTTCCTTTTGCTAGTTATCTGCCCTCCAACAACTGCAGATTCTGGAAAGACTCTGCAATCACAAGAGATTGTGCAGTAACAAGCAGTATTTTAACTAAAAGCTCAAAAATATTTCTGATGGGTCTTAAAGGCTATTTATTTTGCAAAGACGGCTTTTTTATTATTATTATTTTTTTATTCTATAAGGATGCAGTGTTTTGCTCTGATTGGGAAAAGAGCCTGCCTGTGGAAAGTAATGAGGAAAAGAGAAAAAGCAAAACAAGCCCAGCCTTTTTCTACTTACAGGATTTCTAGTGAAAATCATTAAACAGCAATAGCTGGTCTCCTGAGCCAAGTCAGTCCAAGCTAAATCTTTACTGAATGGAGCTGACCTGTGATGTTGTCACGCAGTGGCAACAATCTGGAGGTGGACATATAGATGATTTAATTCACTACAGATTGCTAAATCCTTCTATGACCAATACCGCTACCCACAACTCAGCCAGCATCACACCAAGGCACCAGATCACCTTTACCTTGTCTGTTAAAGATGTGCTCCTGCTCTTGGTTCTTGGAGGTGCCGGCTGCAAGAGCTGGGGATGCCCAGTGCTGGGGATGCTTAGGAAATACAGACCTGTATTTCACAAAAACACAGACTTAAGACCTGGTGATGGCACAGTGTAAGACACACACCTCTTGGGTTCAATGCATGGGACTTAAAAGGGGTGAGAGAAGGTTCAATTGCGATCCCACAGCACAGCATCAGACCCACCCTTCCAACCCAGACTTAATAACCTGCAGTACTGGTTACCTTTGCTAAAAGGCTGGGTGGAAAGTTCCAGACTCCACTAAAGTGTTACTAAAACTACTCTTCAATTTTAAGCAGCATTTAAGTGGTCAACAAGGTTTGTTCTAAACCCCATATTTCACCTGTGCCAGAGCAGCACAGTATTTCTTGCTTTTATGAGCATTTCAGTGTGACTGACATTGGATAACAGGGAGTTGAAGTCATACCAGACCTGTTTCATTCTGACATTTATTTGCGCAATGAAATCCAAGGATCTTTTCTCCCTTTTTTCTATGTGCTTCACTCTGTACTCTGTGACATTAAAATCCATCACACTGCTAGCCCTCCTGTACCCATTAGATTGCACGTGCCAGCAATGCTAGAACTCCGTGGTGAGGGAAAGACAGCAGAAAGAAAACAAATATATGTGTCCTGAGGAAGTAAAATGATTGACTTACAGCCATATTTGCACATCCACAAGATATCTGAGTCACTATTACAGACAGCCCTTGGCTGACATGTTGCCATCCATACCCCAAAGTCCAGAGTAAGATGGATGCAGCATCACAACCCCAATTAGTGGTTATAGCCTGATGGGGGGGTGTATGGTGGTGGTGGTGTAGCCCAGTGCCACAATCATGCTGCAATGCACTAACCTCTGTCTCAAGGAGGCAATGAATAAATGACATATAAATGCCATGCAGCCCAATCACTCTTCCTCCCATTTATTTGAGCACTGCACAAGACGCCTGAAGTAGCTTTTGGTAGCATTAACCTGCCCAGTGGATAGATAAATCCATAAGAAGAGCCATTTCTTAAAATAAAGAAAATTAGAAGTACGATTAGAAGTGTCGCTTTCCTACTCCCGATTACTAAGCCACACAGCTCCAGGGTCTGGAAGAGAAGCCATCTAGTCCTCTAGCATTTCCCAAACTCCTGCATTTTTTACTGTTCCCCCCTCCCCCAATCCAGAAACTGGTTGGAGTTCCTGTCACCAATGCCTGTAATTTCAGAGCCCTCCTGTGTTGCTGATGAGTAGCCAGTGGAATGAGCCTTCCTTCTGTGCCAAGGGGAAAGGTCACCTGAAGGACAATGCAGACCAGCCTCCCCATTGCTACCTGTGTGCCACTGGAGACATAACAAACAGCAGTCCCCACTGTCACAAATCCTATTAATCTTCAGCGGTCACTCAGCATGCTCACAAAATGCCATACAGGAAGGCAATCCATATAGCCAGCGTTTGAGCATGCAGTGGCAATCAAGCATTGCCAAAGCTATGTGCTCTCAAACGTGAAGCAGCAGGGAGGTAGGAAGAGCAGTATTGACATTTAGGGGCAGATATGCAATGATGGCTCACTTAAGCTGCATGAGGCTAGTGGCTCTACTGCTAATTTTATCTGAGACCTTTTACATGCAGTTCTAGGTGATTTGTGTTCAATTTGGCTTGAACTTCATTCATAGCAAATGGCCCAAAATAATAGCAACCTGAAATAGCTGAGAGCAAGTGCTCATTTTCATTGTGTCTCTTGGATGTGAGGACCATTAGCATTCCTTGGTTCACCACAATTGCAAAAACAACATGCGTGTGTCAAATGACACTGGGTAGCTGTAGTCCTGCTCTGACAGAGTTCAGCTCTGTTACTTACAGTTAGAGACAATTGGTCCTTATGGCATCCAATTCTTCACACCCCTTCGGGCTGCAGAAAAGTCAGGGAAAGACATGATATTGATTTAGTTAGAACATAGGTGCTCAAGTCTGGTCTTTAGTCAATCCCCATCAAATGAAGGGTCTCTTCAGTACTCAGGGAAGTCTGCTGTCCACAGTGTCGGACTCCGCAGTCTGAGTGATAATGTTTGAATTTAGGCAGTATCAACAGAGACAAACGTGACAAAATAAAGAGAGAACAAGAATAACAACAACAACAAAAAAGTCTCAGGAAAGAGTTAAATGGAACAAGAAGGCTCAAAACAGATAAATACGATTTACCCGGAATAACAAAGTAATGGGGAGAAAGAGAGTGGAAAAAAAATATAAAGTGAGGAGCAAAAGAGTTCACAAAAAAAGAGAGAAATGGAAGATGGTTGGGAGGCACTGAGAAAGCTGAGATACACATGGAAATGAACAGAAGAGGAGAAAATTTGGAAAACAAGCCATACCTCTAACTACTGCCTTCTCCCTTCCTGAAGATTGTCTAAGATCTTGCATGCATTCTATTATCCTGGCCTTACATTTAAGCTGTTATTCTAAGTGAAACATGAAAGGTCACAGAAATGAGAGGACACATTCAAAAATGGTGTCTTAAAATCTCCTGTTCTGAGCAAAACACAACTCTCTGTTCATGTGTTGCCACTGTGAACAAGTTGCAGCGTGCACAGTTTTCTGAGCACGCAGCATTTTGCAGGACCAGGCAGCTTGCTGTGTCAAGCAGTGCTAGCTCTAGAGAGCAAAGCCTGATGATGCTACCCTCCTTTTCTAGCAACTACTGCCCTTACTTACCAAGACAGAGCTGCAAACACCAGCCCTCATCTTCCTAAGTAGCTTTTAAATGTTTTGGCCCATTTGCAACATGCTTCCTCTGGAAGACAGATGGAGGTGCAATGGATAGTACCTAAGAGGAAGTTTTTGAGCCCTACATTCTTATAAAACTCCATTGATAGAGAGCAAAAATCAGGATGAAATTCTTTCTTCAGCTGTGGTATTTACAGAATTGCTCTGCTTGTCTTTTGCTGAGCTTAAACACCATCTTTCCTCACTAAGGACACTGAGAGAGGCACTCTTCGATACTTGGCTAGACAAAACTTGTAAGAATTGACATACTTGTCAGATTTGTTCAGAGTAAGAATTACTAGGTAGGAAAAAACAGAAGAGGATTACTACATACACCTCATTTCTTTTCCAAACCAAGCTAAAAGCATTATCTTGGTTTCCAAAGATAAGCTTAGAAAATAGTTACACCCATTAATCTTTCATTGACCTTCCTGATGCTATCAAAACTGAGAGCAGCGAACCATGTGTTTTCCATTTGATTTGCTGTGTTCTTGTTCAGTAGGTTAAGATCTTGAAAGACAACTGTTTGATCAGGGCAACCAGAAACCGTCTGCTTGGTGATGCTCTTACGCACTACCTGTAAGTTTTCATAAAGCACTTACTGTCTCCCGATGGCAAGGGAGCTGTCAACTCTGAAGGGCCACAGCTCTGTGACACAAGTCTGACTCACAAAACAGGAGTTGCTGCTATTGCAAATCAACTTCCCAGTCCCACTGGAATCCCAT
This sequence comes from Coracopsis vasa, assembly GCA_026283785.1. NCBI lineage: Eukaryota > Metazoa > Chordata > Aves > Psittaciformes > Psittacidae > Coracopsis > Coracopsis vasa. Next base: position 18,013 of record JANHGB010026261.1, read on the forward strand.
GTCACTAACAGGGCTAATGAGGATTTGCCTAATTCAGGTTCAGAAAGTCAGGAAAGAGTTTAAGGTATTTCCAAATGCTAAGTACTTCTTGCTCCACACCAGATTTCTGCATATATGATAATTCTGAACTCTGAAATAACAGACTGGTAAATACAAGTATCCAGAGGAGGATAGGAGAGGTGAAGCTGCACAAGTCAAAACCACAGTGACAGAAACCACTTCTGGGCACAGAAGCCTGACAATCAGCTATGCTACATCTGCAGATCAGCTGCCACACGTTTCAGCCTGTGCCAGCAAGGCATTTCTCAAATTCTGCCGTTAGCACAGCCCAGGAACTATGTCCAAGAGGCAGTTTCCATGTCGGCATGTGGTACAACTGAAGGAGTTTAACAGTATGGACAAGGTCAAGTCCTTCCAGCTGGCCTGAGAACCAAAACCAGTTTTCTGCTGTTTAATCTACTAGCACAGATGTAGCGCACAGCTGATGGGAGCTCTGACAGGGCTCACTTACTCACATGCAATCCACCATTTAGTTTTTCCAACCTGAATCCTTGAAAAGATGTCCTACCCTTTAAGGATCACCATCCTAGAGTGTCCTACCCTTCTAACACTCAGTGTAAAATCACCCCCAAACACAACTCTTAACTAGTTACCAGTCATTTCCCCAGTTCCCAATTTTCCAGACAAGGTGGGTAATATTTTTAGGGGATGCTGCTGTTATGTCTGCTATTGTGATCATCGAGATGCCTCTATACTTCTGTATTTTAATCCAGTTTCAACACACAGGGGGAAAGTTTACTGGTTCGTAGTTCCAAGGAATAACGGTGTAACCCGATATAGCTAGACACCACTGGCTAATGCTTATAGAGGACTCTAAGCAGTCAGTAATCCTAACAAACAAAAAGCAAAATATTTTGGTATGTTTAAACTCCATTTCACAAGTCATTCAGCTGCATCTGAGTGGGTAACATAGGTAAGAAAGAGGAAGCTGGGATCAGATTTCAGATCAGACTCCCTTTTCACAATGAGTCTCATGGAAACTGATCATCTTTGTGGTCCTCTTCTGGACTCACTCAAGCAGGTCCATGTCCCTCTTGCACTGGGGAGCCCGAGAGCTGGATGCAGTACTGCAGGTGGAGTCTCACGAGAATGGAGTAGAGGGGGAGAATCATCTCCCTCAACCTGCTAGTCACTCTTCTTTG
>JANHGB010026269.1:0-14710 GCA_026283785.1 Coracopsis vasa
GGTGACATGGTTTAGTGTGAGGTGTCCCTGCCCATGGCAGTGGGGTTGGAACTAGATGATCTTAAGGTCCTTTCCAACCGTAACTATTCTATGATTCTATGTACCTGCTAGGCTGCAGCTGCAGCCTCAAATGAAAATCTCTGGTTGCCCCCTAGTTTGTATAAGTTTTGCTCTAAATGAGGGTAGGCATGCTTGAAGCCTGTATACCAGTCAGTACCCAGCTCAGTACTCATGCCACTGATGGGCTATGCGATATCTGGCAAGTCACTTATGTTATTAGTTTAATTTGATGTTACCTGACTAAAATTGAATTGTTCAGTTGTAAGGTGCTCTCCACTGATCACAGAAAGCAGCTCAACTTATTCTCGCTATGGGTGGTCTGTCCCCCTACACTGACTGCAAAGCAAACTGAAACTCTGGAGAATAAGACCCTAATTTTTAAATGGCTAAAACTAACTGAAGTGGCTTCCTCTAATCTGCAAAAAATGGGGGAAGATTCCTGCAAGGTTTCTGTTTATCCATCTCCAGACATACAGAAGTAACAAATTTTCTTACAGTGCTGAACAAATCCCAGTATTTTTGTTTCTGAAAGACAGCTTCTATCCTGAGGTGGAACAATGCTTTTATCTACTGACTGATTCCAGTGGAGCTGGCTAGAAAGCTGCAAGCACCTACACAAAATTTGTCTGATAGTCAAAGCCTTTTCTAACATGAAGGCACCCAAGGGGTGTGTTTGTAGTAGGCAATGTGTGATGTTCTACAATTTTCTGCACACATTGAATCCAAAGAAAACAGGGTTGTTTTTTTTTCAGCAGATTGGCTAACAAGAAATACCACTTACACATTTCAAGTTCTTTTTTCTAAGAATTAGGACGAAGCAGTCCCTGTCATACTTGGTTTGCATGTGTTTCCCGTCATCTTCCAAGTAAAACTGCATTTTTAGCACTCAGCACTTGGGAGAATGGGCCACCTTGGCTGGCATAATTTTCAGAGTGGCTTTGCCTATATTGTATCCCTTCCTTCCTTTGCCATTAATTACCAACACAGCAGCTTCTTTCTCTTTCTTCCAATGACGCTTTGCTTGCATGGGGTGCCCTTCTCTGATGGGCCAGGAAAAGCCCTCCCATGACCTCTGAAACTCAAGCTCCTTCTTGCTTCTCACTGTTGCACCCACCCACGGTGTCACATCTATCCAGATCCTGATCTTGACTGGGGCCTCTAAGTGCTAATGAAAATGCAAACATGGAGTACTAATTCCTCGTAATAACACATTCCTTTCTCCTGGCCCCTCAAAGCACGATTTATAACCTCTCAGACCAGGATAAATTTATGCGTTGTCTAGAGGCAGGAAAAGGGGTCATGTTTTAAGAGTAGTCTGACACTCTTTCAGCTAGCATTGGTTCAAACAGGACTTTGCACTCAATGTTGACAAAAGACTGGCCAACAGACTGCCATCAGCTCAGCGGTGAAGGGTCATCTATGCTTGATGTCAATGGATTGACCACCACCCTTGACATGAATCATAGGATGGGGAGATTTGCCTTGTGGAAGGGCCTTTCATTCTTCCTGGCTTTAAAGGAGACTGGGTTACTAGTCCAAAGGAGATGCCTTAATGTGGCAGGCTATAGCATACCAAGACCTAAGATGTAATAAATGTGGGTGAGTGAATCACATCTACACAGTAATGCATATTTTTAAGTCCTTGTGAATCTCAAGAGGTAGCTCACTATTAAGCTTACCCCTGCTGATAGCCTATCCACCATTGTGTATTTTACCTTACTAAAAGACCTCAACCTGCAAGTGAGACAGGCACTCTGAGGATGTCCTCGAGCTCAGAAAGCTAATGCATTAATTTGAAATTAAAAAAAAAAGAATATTGTCTGTGATATTTCTGACAAAAAAATATTTTACTACTCCGCTGGCTAATGGAATGTTTTAAATTGAATTATGAAGGTAGATAGTAACAAGTGGGCTTGTAGCTATCTATAATTGTTTTAATCATCTTGCTTACTGCTTTTTCTTTAAGCAGCAGCTCAATCAAAAGCAGATCACAGTGGAGCTTCACAGTAACAGCTATTTCCCAGCTGATGTAAGCGAGCTATGGAAAGCACCAATTGGTCTGAACTGATTACTAGAGATGGGAATAACCTGCAGCTCTCAGAGTAATCTTACGATACAAGGGTTTTACACTATTTGTGAGGAGTGCCTCTACCCACATTTTTGGCATTGCATGGTCAAAACCGTTGTATAAATCTTGCATGAGCATTTTCCCTGCGTTACTGATTCACTGCCACTGTAGTCCCAGTCTGCCTGAGCTTGGTAACTCCATGGAGTGAGGGGAGGAAAAATGTCTCCAGTGAGTTAATTTTGATCTTAATTTTTCTTTGCACAGGATGCATACTTTTTATGGCAGATGGCCAGTATTCTGTGTATGCACTGTAAGTCTATTTTGCAAATTAAATACAAGAAACACTAACTATGGTTTTGAGTTTCACTTAAACCCACATAACGGAAGAAATGTGGTGGTTGGGAGCAGGTGTTCATAAGAGCTCATTTCATACAGTCCATAACTAGCCCTAAAACACTGCCTTTCCATACATGTCTAGCAGACATGGGGTTGGAGGATGTATAGTGGGAATGGCTGGCAGCGGTGAGGTAAAGCGCAGCTGTAGACCATGTAGCTGTGCGGTGTTCTTTACTCACCTAGTCATAATTTATACTTCCTTTCTTTTATGTAATGTTTTTTCTTTTTTTCTTTCAGCTATACAAGCATGAGGTAGAAAAGCTGTTTTTCTAGTGTTCTACACTAAACCCTTGGTTTAGTGAAAGCACCAAATTACATGCTGTAATGAAATTGGAAAATATCATGCATGAGATAACATCTGAAAACATGGCATGCTCTACCCCTTTTATTTTACCTTCCATTAATGCAGAAAACACCACACTCAGAAAAACAACTGCAACCAGTATGAACACAGTCCCCACTAATGTGTATAAGCACATGGCACTGAAAAACAATGAAATATGCTTCCCTCTATGGAAACCGTTTAAAGCCATTACAGTAAGAAAACTAGAAGCTATTGTGCCTTTCAAAAACTACTCTCTAAAGCATGAATTACTGCTGTAAAACTAGCTTAGGAACATTTTGTGTTAAGTAGACAAAACTTCATGTAATTCTGAGCTTACCTGGGGAATCTCTGACCCTTTTTTGTCCTGAAACAGAAAAATGCATTGTCTTTCTCTCTCTTGCTTTCCAAAACCCCCTCTGAAGTTCAGCAGCTGCAGCAGCAGGACTCCCAGGCCCTGCACTGGTGAGGCAGTTTGCTGAGAGGAGCCCTGAGGGTCCTCTGAGTACAGACTGAGAGCAAAGCGCTTTGCAACCTAAACAGAATAGTATCCATGCCTCTTTGAATTAAGTTTCTGCAAAGCTGGTGTTAAATCAGAGGACACACTCAAAGTCGTGCAAGGGGACTAGTGAGATATCTATGACTAAATGCAGACAAAGTCAAGTTGCAGCTGCAGCACAAAGGAAGTTCCCTCTTACTGAAAGGCCGCTTATGGGATGTAAATACGCCAGCTAATTGACTGCAGGAAAAGACCCTTCCAGTCTGCTTTTGTGAACGAATAGAGTAAATTAATGTGGAAGAACACAACAAGTACTTGTGCTTATCAATGTTTTCTGAGATTAAGGCTTAAGCAAAAACTACCTGCAGCTCATGCCAGAGGAAGAGAAAGGGACCTGCATGGAATGAAGGAGGGACAGAGGGAGAGAAGGAGCAGAGAGAGCTGACACAAGTGAGCTTTGGCGTGACAAAGCGTGTGCCACCATAAGTAAGTCAGCTTTACTAACTCACATTCACTCCCTTAAAGCTCAGTCATTTCTTTAAAAGCACAATCTAGTTCCCTCTTGACTTGCTGATGGTCAGTTTAAAGATGTCCGGCCCTGATCTGCAGAGGAGATTGATTCCCCATGTACCACTGGCTGTAGCACTTAATCCTTCTACGTCTCAGTTAAACCATCTACGTTTCCTTCCCACTGAGTACTGAGCCTCTTCAACATACTTCAACTTCCCTGATGAGCCTGATTGATTGATCTGCAACGTATTTGTGATTGCAGAAAACCTTGGCATTTCTCTACTGCACTGAAGAAGAAAAACTGCTGGCTCCAGCATAACTGTGTGCAGCAAAAGCTATATGGGCAACTTCAAGGAGAACAGGAGGCAAAACCTGAGAGTAATCAAAACCTAACCCCTTTCTGAACAGACAAGAATTTCCATATTACCAGGTGTGTAGAGGGATGTGTTTCATGACCTTCATATTTAATGGTTTCAGAGCTGAAACTGCATCCATGCAGCTCTGAACATACTAGGTTTTAAAACACTACGAACGCCAAAGTGTGAACATCAGAGAAAAAAAGAAATAAATCCAAATATCTATAGGAGGAATTTATGATCTATTTCATGGGGCTGCTTAGAATTTTTCACATTGCTCTGGTGAAGTAATACCTTAAATTGGCTGTTCAATCTAGTTACAAAAGTTTTTAAGCTCTGTCTTCACAAATAACATGCAATGTAGCAGATTCCTGGGACTTTCACAGAGGATCGTTTAAGGAGCCTGCTGTTTTGCTAGAAGCTGGTATTAAGTGCATGCAAGTTAGCAGATTTACTCTCTGGCCCTAAGACAGTGCTTTCTCGCTTTGGCACTATCTCTATGAAGATCAGAGCCAGCAAGAAGGAAACAGGAAATCACTGGGCCTGCAAGATAGAAACTTCAGGAAAGATTGAGAGCACATAAACTCTTGCTGAACCAAGCCAGCGAGAGTTCCCCCTACGACACAGACTGAGCGGCAGCTTCCCCTCACTAATCCAACCTTAGCAAAGCAAAGCCAAAGGAAAAAAAAAAAAAAAAGAAAAAAAAAAGAAAAAAAAAAAAGAAGAAAGAAAAAGAAAAACAGAAGACAGACGCTTCAGCTCGCTGCACCACCCGATCGCTTCCTCCCCGATAGGCCAACAGACTGACCCAGTTGGCAGGCGTGCGACTTCAAGACCTGCACAGCATCTGGCTCACCACAGAGGGTCAAGAGGTGACACATGCTAAAGATGGCCTGACCGGGAACAATTTTTATTTGCTTCGTTTAACTTTGAGATGGGAGGAAAGATTGACAGAGACACACACAGCTCATGGGTTGTTAGTGAGGAAATGCAATTACTGCTTGACAACGCTAGAGGTTTAGGAAAAAAGGGGTAACACGGGTTGTGGAAGAGTGCAAGGGTGCATGAAGAGACCTGGTTGAAGCTGGGTTTTGAGACAAGGCACACTTTCCTATTGCCATGAAAGATGTCAGCTTTCACTCCAGGGTGATGTGATAAGTGTCTGCAAAAGGTCTGCAAGAGCCTTTGGAAAACATTCCCCACCTGGTGAGGGGAGATGTGAATGGCAAGACACAAGGCAGTGACAGGCCAGAAGGTCCCAAGAGGAAAAATGTGTGTGTGGTGGGGAAGGGCAGAGAAAAAAGAAAAGAAAGGAAGTGCAAAGGAAATGGACGTAGACGGAACCAGCGCGGGAAAAATACGTCTAAGCCCAGGAATGTTAAACTGACAGCCAGATAGGCAAGTGCCTTTACTACTGGGGGACTCTCAAACAACCTTGAAAATGCCAGGAATGGGTGTGAGGGTCTGAAAACTCATAGGCCTTAGATTAAAGCAGACAGCAGATAAGGAGACGAACGAATGCAACTGCCATGATACTGTGAACTTTATCCAGTGTGGAGTCCTTTCCTACACTGGAGAACATCCCACTATGCAGAAAAGCCTGCAAAGTGGCCAAATAAACTGTAGAAAAGGATTCCTGGCTCACCTTGCTTAAGAGGCTTCACCCTGCTCTTTTCCATGCTCACTCTGCAGCAAGGTAAGTTCAATAACTCATTGGGCTGGAAATTCCTAACGGGGCCAGAGCCCATGCATAACAACTAGTAATACATTTGGCAAGATGTGTGCCATCACAAGGGACCTTACTCTCATGTATCTCACAGATCCTTCACAGAGCTCTGAAAGGACCATCAGTGCAGATACAGAGCAGACCCTCAAAACTGTAAAGGAGACTTATTAGAGGAGTATCTGGTACCATCAAGGTTCCCTTGATGGGTAGGTAGTTATACTGGCATAACCATTTCCTTATCACATTGAGTACTGAAGTACCTCCATCCCATTATAACATAGCAAAAATGTGCTCTTGTTCCTCTTTCCTCTGAAGGATTTTTCTTATTAATACCAAGTATCCAATTATACACCTGCAGATCAGTGCAAAATCTCTGGTTCTTTACTGCTATCTTCTCACAGAGGTGCAGGGGTAATAAATACTATTCAGCAGCTTATCTAAGGAAACATGCAAGCTTTCTCTTACAAATCATGTTTCATATAAAGTCAGGAACCCTACGTCAGGAAAGCATTTCAGGAAGAACACACTTGAAACCGAGCATATAAGCCCACAGAAATTCAAGATAGCTCTCTAGATCTGCTTAATTTATAGTCACATTCACTTCCTTGTTTTCCCTTGTTGTCTTAAAAAAGTTTTTCTGAAGTCAAATGGATTTCAGCACAGTGCCTTAAGTGTTCAGCCTTGTTGAAAGCAAAGCTTTCCTACTGAAATACCCCTTGTTAAATAAGTTTGCAAGAGGAAGCTGTGTCTGCAACTTTTCCTTGAAAAATTCAGTATGTCCAGTCCAGGATTCCTAGGCATGAATTAATCCATTCCTATTGCATGCTCTGCAGTGAAAAACATGTATTAGTTTACTAATTCCACAGTGAAACAAGCTTCAATGATTTTGAGGTACATCGTCAAAGTCAGTAAGGGCATGTCCCCTTCCTCTGTCCTTATCCCCAAAGCACAGAAGGCTGCTTGTTGCTTTCCCAGTGGCCTTCTGCTTCATGGGGGTGGCCATGAGAAAAAGCCACTTGAAACTTGAGGCATGAAAAGATTGTGCTGGCCCTGAGGCATTTACAGCTCAATCTCTTTAACCAGCTTGAGGTCCCTGGGTGGTGAGGAAAAGAAGAATACCAGAGATTGGCTCTTCCTATGTAATGGTAACTCTTGTGACACCCCTTGAAACACAGGCTAGTATGGAAATATGCATCCATTTCTGAGTTAAAGATACGGCAAAGGCAACTTCTCTCAGAAAACAAAGGATTGCTCACAGCCTGCCAAGTATCTCTGTGATATCTATTATAAGAAAGCATTACAAGAGAAGACCCCCAATAGCACTGGCAGGTGTGGGAGATAAATAAAGAACAAGAATGCTTATTGAAGACAAGCTTCCTTCCTAATGCACTGAAGCTCGAATTTATTTGTCAGTTTATTTGGATAATTGTATTCCAGCAGAGGTTACCAAGACCTTGTATTTTTAGGGGTTTTTTTTATAGGCACTTTAAAAGTTAAACTAAGTTTTCAGATACCATGTGTAAAAATGAAGGAAGACTTACTCTCTCCCTGGTAAAACTTATTCCTTACATTTGAAATGGACTGTTCCCCCTGAAAAAAGGTATGAGAAACTGTAAGACATAGGTGCTGGGCTCTGCTGGAGGATCCAGCCTTCTGGACTATTTTTGCATTGCTCACTGAGACCAAGGAGAAAAACCTTCTCTGTGAGGGTGCACAGGAAAATATCCACTCTGCTATACACCAGTGCAGCTATAGCACCCATCTTTTCTGAAAAGCACAGAATTACTCTTTGTTCTGGCACTTTATTTTATTTACCTGGTAACCTTATTTTATTCAGCTGTTATTTCTTCAGTGAAGTTATATTTTAACGTGCTGATACGGTAACTGTCGTTTAATCAGTACCTGTTCTCAAGAAACATCAGAGAGGACTACGCAGTAAGCATCTCACTGTGCCAGACAGTTTTTAAATGTTTATGAGAAGTTTGCGTTTTTTTTCACTTTAGAAGTAGTACATTAAAATAAGCATAAGGTTATTGTTCTAGCCTCTAAAACAAGTCTGGTAAAAAAAATACAACCATGTAGAAAAATAAAATGTGCTCATGCTGAGAGTAAATGGCACATTTCCTCCAGCAGTTAATTTCTGCAGTCTGGTTATAAATCTGTCAAAAATCAGATTTATAATGAAATGCTAACAGATTCCAAGCAATTGCTGTGCTAATGGAGTCACTGTTGTGCTCGTGTATTTGTGCAGACACAGACCTGCGAGAGGGATGGATCCATAGGAATGAGAAAGGCGTTCAACAGCCTGAGCAGGGTTTGTTTACTTTCAAGAGGTAGTCTTAGAGTGAAGGAGAACATGCAGTCCAGATGAACATTGCACTTTCTGTAGAAAACCAAGATTTCTGTCCAGCTGAGGGAGGAGATGTGTCAACAGTGCATGTACAGTCACACGGGGGAAAACTTGTGACCAAAAATAAAGCCCTGTTTACACATGGCAGCTGCCTTTCTAACGTAAACCACTTTTGCTAAAGCAGTGCTATCCTTGATCCTTGCTCTTTAGCTTAGAAGGGGCTCTTTGCTGGTATTTATTATTTCTGTTGCTGTAAACAGAGCTGGGATGCTGCTGTGTACCAAGATCAAGGAGAATATCAGCCAGAGATGCTGTTCACAGAGAGTATAAAGGGCAAGCAACAGAGGTATGCAGAGGTGGGAAGACAAGAAAATGTCAAGAAACTTTTCATGGTGACAGCCAAGGTTTTTTGTAGGTTATTCCACGAAAAAGAATGTTCCAAGTAAAATGAAGACAAGTGGCTTACAGAGATCCCCTTCAATCAGGGGGCAACATTTGAAGTGACTTTTTGAAGAGCTGTTTCATGGAAAGCATCACCCAATTGCTGCCTGGAGGTGGGAACCTACACCTACACGGTGAGTGGAAGAGGGGTTAAGGTGTAAGGGTGCTGGCATGCAATGAGATGTGAAAGCACTGGAGGGATGTGAAAAGAAAGCACTGGTAACACCGGAAAAGCCTGATGGGGTGGTGATCCGAGGTGTGTGGGTGAAAGCAGAAAGCTGTGCTCTAGTGGCCTAGAGTCCTCCAGACACAAACAGCCAAGCTGGGCACTTTTTTAAGGTGCCAAGCCTACACCTTTTTAACATCTTCATTTAAAAACACTACATGGGGTGAAAGGATCACATCTCTCCTATAGACTGGGCCTAATCTTTTTGGTACCTTGCAGAAAACTGTTAGTGGATGTGGTACCCTACCAATGACCTTCCAACACTCAATTTGGTCCAAATACCTTTGAGTCCCTTTCTATCAAAATGAAAGCACATGCTCATTAGTAAGCCTCTTAGAGGGTTTGTTTTTCCATCTTCTTTCAGTCTACAAACTGAATCGTTACGGTTTCTCAGCTGCTGCTGAGAAATACGGTTTTATGGTGCCATGGGGTGCATGTTCAGATAGAAAAATGTGCTAATGAAAACTTTCAGCATCAAAAGTGCCTTTTGCAGGTTACTGAGGAAACTGCCATCCACCACCCTACAGGAGAAACCCCAGGGATTTCCCTTGTCGTACTGCTCATCTGATATAGCATTATTTCCCGTGTTTCATCCAGTAATTTAACAAAGTCCAAAAAAAACCCCAAAGGGTGGAAGAAAATTGTACACCCAAGCCCAACAAAGTCTGTGTGGTTTTCACCAAAAAGCCAGAATGTGGCTTCACATGCCACAGTTATTGGGCATATGTATCAATCTTTTCTATGCTTGTTAGGAGCAAAGAGAAATTTCTGAAGGTCTCCAGGACACAAGAGCAATTGGGAACAAACCAGTGAAAGGGGAAGCTATCAAGTGCTCAGGAGCAATGTTTTAGGCAAACACTTAACAGTGGCAATGGTGGGACTCTCCTGAAGTTATGGAAGATGGAGGCTTCACATTTATTTATGTAAAGATATTGTAGTATGAGCTAAACCAAGAAGATTAATAGTCTGAGACATTTAAAAATCCTGTATCAAGCCTTCAAAATTCCAAGATTAGTTTAGAAGGAGAAGAGCAGGATATAAATAAATCATTTAGTGGTTTTATTGTTTTGCTGGTTTTCAACATTTGAGCCTATTTTGTATCATGACCCAAAAAGTCAGGGTTTCCCTTTTTCCTCTCAAGTGAAAGCTAAAATGTATCTTGAAGAAAGAAATCAAATGCTGCAGGGATTCTGTTTACTTTATGTGCTGGTAGCACTGCAACAGCATTTTACCATAGCCTGAGAAACAATGAAATCCACTGCAAAACTGCCTCTAAATACTGCTTTCAAAGGATCTTTGGCTGCTGTATCCAGAGTGAACAGCAAGGAGCAAATTATCAGCCCGGGAGGTGAAGAGGGTTTTAGGAATGACCAATTTTTTTGACTCTGACGAATACTGAGACAAGGTCGAACCTTTTCACAGAATGAAAGTAGCCACTGGCTGATCTTCTCCAGGGCTGAGGAGTGGTGGTGGATGCCAGCCTGGTGTGCATGGTGCTGCCAGCACCAATGCTGTTGGCACAAGGCTGCTTGGTGGGACTGGTGCCTCTGTGCTTTCTGCTGTCAGCTCAGCCCTGCAGACTCCCTTACCAGTTTTCACCTCAAGGAACTCAGTTAGGTTGCTGGTGCAAAGACCCCAGTAAATACAAAGTAAGAACAGCAGTTCTAGCCTAAGCCCATCCTGCCTTTCACAGGATGTGTTTCCTTACTGGTAAATACTTCAAGGTCAATGAAGACAACACAGAATTTGAGTATCTCAGGATGATATTTTCTTTCTTTTTTCAGGGTATTCTCTTACAGTCAAGCAAAGCTGACTTCATGTCTTTTCCAACTTTCCTGTTGACTTAGAGACCTATGTCAGCTGTCTGCCTTATTTAACTGCAGTCAGCAGGACACAAAACCTGACAGATAATGCTGTGGCAGACACTGTTGTCTTCCTCCATTTACCCAACATGGATTGTTTCATTCCATCAAAGCCACATATTTTGTTACCAACAACACCAATATCATGGCACCAATGGAATACTTGTGTTGATACGGCAGTGGTGAGCTAAGTTACAGTGCTTGTGCAATCTTTAATACACCCAGTACTGTAGAGTCTCCACTCTGATGCATATCCTGTGTGTGTCTGCCAGACTGGTGCAGTACATCCTACTTGTGTCATGAACACCCATTACAGGAGCAGAAAATTACCTATGTCTAGAGAGTAATGAGACTGTTTTTTCAGAAATTCTACCAAAAATCCTTTCCTTTTTACTCATCTAGTGCTCAATAGTTGCGATAGCCACAAAGTGGTTCATCTAAACCAAAAGATTCTCACATTTTACTACAGCATACTGCTGGCTTTCTTCAGACCAGCTTGAGAACTCTTGAGCTGGCCTGCTTTTCAGACAGGCTGGGCTCATCCTGCCTTGAAGCCGCTTTGAGTTAGAGAGTCCAAAAATGGAAGCAACCAAAAAATCAGCACTCTTTAAGATCTGAGTTTAAATGCAACAGTGTGAACTCCTGGTGGATTTCCCCCAGGTCTGTCTTCTTATAACTGAGATCAGTGTTTAGCCCTAAGTCAAGAGCAGACACATTTTATAAATGAGTGAAAACAGGATGCCATTCATTACCTCCCATCTCTCACACATATTCTGTGTGATCTGGTGGAGTGTTTCCCATTGGAAAAACAAATGGAAGAGGTTATCACTTTGAGATAAAATAGAATAAAGCAAGTTTCAGGGATTTCATCTTTGACCTTAGAGCCTGAAGTTTGCCAACTAAACTCTGTTTCCAGAGGCTGAAAAAGAATTATGGCTGCCTAAAATGATACTTCTCCTGACTCTGTACAGAGCTTGAGTTCAAGCCTGGCTCTCACTGCTGCAGAAGTGGACTTACAGAGCACGTTTACCCCTTTCTGTTTTTCACCTTTCCCTCAACAGTTTGTTTTAGGGGATTCCAGACCAACAATACAGAATGTCTGTCTGATGAGTCATTGTTTCTCTGTTTCACTGTTTAAGGCCATTTCAGTTTCTTCTCCCTACCCCACTTACATGCTCATACAGCATGGTGCTTGCAAGATGTTAAGAACAGCCGTGATGTTTGGGGGCTCCAGAAACACCAAACCCTGGGAAATGCTGCCCTGCTCTCCTATGGGCTAGTGAGGGATGCGGCAGCAGGTGACATTCTGGGGTGGCAAAGATGCAACTTTCCCACAACCAACTTGAACAGGGCTGTCCTCTTTCCTTTCCTCCAGGTGTGAGTTTGTCTGAAGGGCAGGAGAAGTGTGTAATTAGAATAAGAGAGGCTGGGGGGTTCTTGTGTGGGAGCAGGCTCAACACAGTAACCAGACCCATCAGTAATTGCATCCCCTGCATGTTCTGGTGTGCCTGGCTCCTCTCCTAGACTGACTGCTCTCTGGAGACAGGTCTGGTTATATCTTGATATAGAACATGCCCTTGGTGTTAAATAAAGGGTCACAAAGAAAAACCTCAGCTCAGCTACTTAGTCTGACCAAAAGAAAAAAGGCCTTTCAATGTGTTTTTGAAGTGGTCCATTTTTCTGGAACTTCAGCAGCCTGTTTATTATATAGAGCTTATTGGTTTTGATTTGAAACTGGAGATTCAGCTTTTCCACGGGTTTCTCTTCCCTAGCCCTTCCCTAGGCCTTTCTGGATTTTCAGTAGAGAGCGACAGGCACATTATGAGGGGAAATTACCAATCAATATGAGACAAGTGAGGCAATTATCTTAGCTAATTCCAGCCAATAAGGTAAGGAAGCTGAAGAAAGATCCCCCATTCTTGGCCTGTTAAATAACAAAGTTAATTAAACTTTGGGCTTCGATTTTATGCAAAACAGCCCAGACAGCCTGCTTACAGCACTTCCTAGATACAACAGGCACGTATACCATTCCCAAGGTGTAAAAGGCATGTCCAATGGGAGATGGTGAGCCTGGGTATCAATCTCACTGGCTCTCACATGCCTTAGAAAGGCCTGCCTGGAGTCTTACCATATTCAGTGCCAAGCTACGGTCAGCAGAGCTGCGTCAGCATCCTCTGACTGTGCAGTAATGCCAGCCCTGCTCATCAAGGACAGAAACTTTCTAGACATGCCAATCCTTCTTGTCCCTCCTGCAAAAACCCACCCAGTTCAGTGCCGCATTTTGTGCTCTGCTCCAGCAATGATCCAGCTACTTGAGGAGATGATTTAATGGCCTGAACAAACGATGTGTTGGTTCAGCCTGTGCTTTCACACACGGCAGCCTAGTAATACTCCTTCAGTCCCCGCCTCCTTTTATAATACATGTAACATAATTCTTTTAGATCACATTTTTTGTTTTGCAAAATTCTGTCTAACATAAAGTAAAAGAAATACATAGAGCAAACAAGCATGGATGCAGATCATGATTGTCAGCTATGATGTCACTATATATGTCAGGTGAGATTTAAAAGACTCAAATCAAAAGAATCAAGTGAATTTTTTAAGTTGGTGGTATGCTTTCTGGCAATGGTCTGTTGCAGGAGCAAGAAAGTCAAAGGTAAATTAAATGCTTCAAGAGATTATTTGCTCATATTATTATATAAAACATATTTATGTAACAAAGAAGGAATAAGTAGGAGATATATCTCTGGCCATTTACAGCATGTCCATAATTCTCATTTTTACTTCGTAAGGAGCATGTTTAGCCATTAATCTTACAACCAATATCTAAAACAGATTGCAGTGCTCTAAGTACTCCTGTTCTGAACGGTCAGCAAACCCTGAAAAGGAAAAGGCATATATGCAAAAGTCTAAAGTGTGTATGGATCCTAGGACTTACAGCTCTTCAGATCATTTGTGTATGACTGTTATTTTTGTCCCTTGGAGTGCTTAAACTAAAATGTTTGGTCTCCTGCCTACTAAATATAATGCCTGCACGACCTTTATTAAAATGAGAGATCGCACTTCCAGGTGGACGTTCAACCATGTGGAATCACATTCCCTGCTCATGAGTCTGGATCAACCCCACCATTCCTTAGAATCAGTATACTACCACAAAAAAACCCTAAAAAAAACCAGTTTGGCAAGATCTCACGGCTGATGTGAATCTTCCAGAATCCAGCACTGCCCTTGACTCGGGCTGCATGTAAATATTTCTTCCATTAAACCGTGATCTCATACAGTACGTTTTTCACAGGTGCTGAATACGAACAGGTTTCACCGAAACCAAAGGCACTGGCAGGTGCTTATTACTTCTGTTTAATTAATCTGCTGCGTCTTTTTCACACATTCGTGCACAGCAGAGATCTCCCATGGCAGCAGGAGTAGATGGCAGTTTTCAGTGAAAGGCTGGTGATTTATGAGATGGATGGCACACTGCCAAACTCTTGCAGGCCCTTGACGTCAAGCACTCAGCTTCAGTATCTGAGGTGATCAATGAATTTGGGTAACTGAATATTTGAATACCAAACTGCTCTGATCAGCCATTTATGAAAATCAGGCTTCATTAAAAGTTGCAGTGAGAAGCATCCTAACAGCCATTCTGTTTTCTTTCTCTTATTCTTCTGATTTCCATGCAGCTTCAGGTCACTGCAGTGTCACTGAAGCACATGGAGGTAAAAAGACAAGAGACACTTTATAGCTACAGCACATCCAGACTCTCTGAAACACTGGAAAAGGGAGGTTTTTCTAAGGTCCTTGTGAGGACCCATAGGCTTATGCTGTGGTTACTATCAGGGTTTCTTCTTCCAACATGTTAACAGGCTCACAAAAATCTCTCCTTAATGACCTCCTTAA